>CAMXCT020002500.1:63246-97669 GCA_947184155.2 Cladocopium goreaui | reverse complement strand
TGAAGTGAGAAGTGTGAAGTGTGGACTGTGAAGTGTGGAGTGCGAAGAGCGCAGCGTGAAGTGTGAAGTGTGAAGTGTGAGGTTTGGAGTGTGAAGGAAGCAGTGAGAAGTGTGAAGTGTGGACTGTGAAGTGTGAAGTGTGAGTAAAGTGTGGAGTGCGAAGTGCGAAGTGAGAAGTGTGAAGTGTGAGTTTTGGAGTGTGAAGTTTGGAGTGGGAAGGAAGCAGTGAGAAGTGAGAAGTGTGAAGTGTGGAGTGTGAAGTGTGGAGTGCGAAGTGCGAAGTGAGAAGTGTGAAGTTAGGAGTGTGAAGGAAGCAGTGAGAAGTGAGAAGTGTGGAGTGTGAAGTGCGAAGTGTGAAGTGTGAAGTTTGGAGTGTGAAGGAAGCAGTGAGAAGTGAGAAGTGTGAAATGTGGAGTGTGAAGTGTGAAATGCGAAGTGAGAAGTGTGGACTGTGAAGTGTGAAGTGTGAAGTGTGGACTGTGAAGTACGAAGTGTGAAGTGTGGGCTGTGAAGTGTGAAGTGTGAAGTGTGGACTGTGAAGTGTGGAGTGTGAAGTGCGAAGTGAGAAGTGTGAAGTTTGGAGTGTGAAGGAAGCAGTGAGAAGTGAGAAGTGTGAAGTGAGAAGTGTGAAGTGTGGACTGTGAAGCGTGGAGTGCGAAGAGCGCAGCGTGAAGTGTGAAGTGTGAAGGTGATGAGGGTATCTGGAGTGGAAGGAAGGAAGCAGTGAGCAAGTGTGATATGAAGTGGTGAGACTGTGAAGGATGAATGAGGTGATGGACGGTGTGGAGTGTGAAGCGGCTGAACGAAAGTGCAGAAGTGTGAAGTACTTGTATTGAAGATTAGCGAGTGCTGATGAAGACTTTAAGGAGTGGGCAAGGAAGCAAGTGAGAAGTTTGAGAGTGTGAAGTGTGGACTGTGAAGTGTGGAGTGTGAAGTGCGAAGTGAGAAGTGTGAATGTTTGGAGTGTGAAGGAAGCAGTGAGAAGTGAGAAGTGTGAAGTGAGAAGTGTGAAGTGTGGACTGTGAAGTGTGGAGTGCGAAGAGCGCAGCGTGAAGTGTGAAGTGTGAGGTTTGGAGTGTGAAGGAAGCAGTGAGAAGTGTGAAGTGTGGACTGTGAAGTGTGAAGTGTGAGTGAAGTGTGGAGTGCGAAGTGCGAAGTGAGAAGTGTGAAGTGTGAGTTTTGGAGTGTGAAGTTTGGAGTGGGAAGGAAGCAGTGAGAAGTGAGAAGTGAAGTGTGAAGTGTGGAGTATGGAGTGTGAAGTGCGAAGTGAGAAGTGTGAAGTTAGGAGTGTGAAGGAAGCAGTGAGAAGTGAGAAGTGTGGAGTGTGAAGTGCGAAGTGAGAAGTGTGAAGTGTGAAGTGTGTGGAGTGTGAAGGAAGCAGTGAGAAGTGAGAAGTGTGAAATGTGGAGTGTGAAGTGTGAAATGCGAAGTGAGAAGTGTGGACTGTGAAGTGTGAAGTGTGAAGTGTGGACTGTGAAGTACGAAGTGTGAAGTGTGGACTGTGAAGTGTGAAGTGTGAAGTGTGGACTGTGAAGTGTGAAGTGTGAAGTGTGGACTGTGAAGTGTGAAGTGTGCAGTGTGAAGTGTGAAGTGTGAAGTGTTTGGAGTGTGAAGGAAGCAGTGAGAAGTGAGAAGTGTGGAGTGTGAAGTGTGGAGTGTGAAGTTTGAAGTTTGGAGCGCGAAGAGTGCAGTGTGCAGTGTGAGGTGTGGAGTGTCGAGGGAAGGACACGGTCGGGACAGGGTGTCTTTGAACTATAGGTCATTTATGTTTGGGAAACTTCCGCCGCCGGCTTGCCCGGGTCTATGTTAACCAGATGGTAGTTTTTCAACATGTTTTATCACCATCTATCAGTAGTTGATCTATGACTTTTGATCCATATGGATACCGGGTATATGTTGAGATTAATATCCTCCTTTTAAGGAAGGAGATGGGGTCGATGGGGGATGGGATTCATCGCAGTATTGGGAGGTTGGCACCACCTGGCACCTGCTATGTTCAGAATCTCTACATACAATAGATTCAATAGATACCCTCTGGTGAACTAACATAGCAATGGAAAATGGCCATTTATAGTGGATTTTCCCATGAAAAATGGTGATTTTCCATTGCTATGTTAGTTCACCAGAGGGTAAGTGGCTACAGAGATGGATCATATGGGGCCCATGTCATGAAAAAAAACTGTCATTGACCGATACTGATGAAATACTTAGCCCTACGAGGTGGCCCATATAGCCACGTTGAAGTTGGTTTATTAACATCCAAAAGTAGTGAGTTCATAGCATAGAGTCAGAGAACATGGAATTCGCCTGATGTTTGCCTAAAAACCACCTTGTCCGATGGATGATGGGATACTATTGGGTGTTGATACATGTTGATACTAAGATCTAGACAATGTATATAGTATATACTATGTTTTTTTGATGTAATATTATGTAATTTTATGTAATACAATCTTCTTGGTCACAATCGCATGGACATTAATATACGTAATATATAGATAAATACATCACCCATAGGATCCGGCTGGTGCTGGTAGAAAAATGCTAACATTGGTTGGGGGTATTTCTTGATGGGATCCATGGCACACCATAGCAGCACCATGGATCCTATGGGTCATGGTATCACCAGGTTGCCTCGGAGCTCTTACGTCGCATCATTCCAAGCAGCCGCTACGGAGGAGCAACTACGAGGCGTGGCAACCGTAGTTGCCATTGCGCCATTGCTGGGGAAGATGATGACACTGATACCCTCTGGTAAACTGTTACATAACTATGGAAAATCACCATTTTTAATGGGAAAACTCACTATAAATGGCCATTTTCAATAGCTATGTTAAATTACCAGAGGGTAACTTTGGGACACAGCCAAGCACGTTTTTTTCAGGGGTTTTCCCATGGTTTTCCTATGTTTGGTCCAAAATTCCCATGGTGAACACCTCCATTTGTTCCGTCAGATGATAAAATCGTTTTCCGCAGGGCGGAATTTCCATCCATATCATCCATTGCGCCACGCAGGGATGACTCTTGAGTCATGCAATAAATAACAATTACAAGTAAATCCCAATGCGGGACAAATGTCCATTAGCAACTATAGATAGTTTTGTTGGCAGTTCATGAAGGTAGTTGGGATACAACAGGCAAACCATGAGCGTAGAGTTGTAGAGTTGTACCCAGTCTTCTCCCCTGAAGGCGACAGAAAGTTCGCCGTGTGAGAGTGGGGATGCCTGGGAGCGGCTTCAGCTATCCTCTGGGAGTTTGTTACGTAACTATGGAAAAGATAGCCTTTTCATAGGCAAATCATAGTAAATCCATGTAAATCCTCGAACGAACTGGGCCATGGCTTCCAGAGTTATGGTCAAATACCAGATGCCATGTCTGGTCTTCCATTCCTATTTGGATCTCGTTGAACCGATGATTCCCACCGAAGGACCACCGGACGAGGTTGGGAAACTCCTTGCGGACCGTTGCGCCAGCGAAGGCACAGCTCCAGCACAGCCTCGAAGCCAGCTTTCGAGATGCCATGGCGAAGCCGCCTGCGGTGCCACATTTTGGGAGTTTTGGAATGATCTGAAACTGGTTGGTGGTGACTGGCACATGAATGGATTATGACTTTCCATTCCGTTGGGAATGGAATAATCATCCCAACTGACTTTAACTCCATCATTGTTCAGAGGGGCAGGTCAACCACCAACTAGGAAGGTGAATCAGATATAAATCCGGAAAAAACACGAACATAGGTAGCTAATGGTAGCTATTCATATCCCGAACGAGACTCTTCTTGCATCATCTTGCCAGATATTTTCTGGAAGAGTGAGCCCAAATCCTTGAAACACTTTTGGGTCTTGCTCTTGCTTTTGAAAATCAGGTAAAATACTCAAAAAGATGTAAGCAGCAGGGCTACATGCTGTTGACCCACTGTCAAGATCGTGGCTGCAGGTACTGCGCCTGTCTCAGGACTGATATGACCAGGAAAATCCCCCACGAATCGGAAGTGGTTTTGGGTTATACCCTGGTGAGTAAGTCCCCAGAGGGGTTCCTATGAAGGTAACTGGCTTCTAAATATGGTTATTAGCCACTTCGATTCGTGGGATGATCGTATGGGCGGTCGTTTCATGGAGGGTTTCGGTCAGACCAAGGAGATTGGGAGTGTCGGATCATGTGTTTTTCATTTGTTTGGCATACGAACTTGAAATGTTTATTTTTGTTTTCTGGGTGGATGCCAAAGTTAAGTTGATTCTTGATGGGGATGCTAAATATTGGCCAATTTGATAACTGCTGAGCAGCAACAAAGTTGGCATTTCAAGCTGTGGTGGAACATAGTCACTTTCCAGAAGATGTGTTGTACCAATGTTGGGCTATCAGACGCATATGGGAGAGGCGTATTATCCAGAACAATAGCAATCGCTGGGAGTATCTCCATCCGACCTAAGATCACTGTGGCGGGGAGGGACATTTTCAAGGTGCTCCCGTGCATGATGGACACCATTGGGCCATCCCCAACAGACTTCCGTTTGGGATTCCAGGAATTATTCGGAACCATCATCTGTGGGAACCGCTGCTGCAAGACTATAAAAGGCCACACCAAACACGTTTGGAATGTACTGCCCGTGATTCCCATCGATTCTCTCTATCGATTCTCTCAAGATTTTGATGCCCCTCTGCTGGTTGAGGACTCTCGCCTGCTTCTGCGCGCCGATGACGGAACAGGTGGGTGGATGGCTTGGCAACATCTGGGGAGGCATCTTTGGGCTAAAATTCTGAGGGCGTGTCCGAAATTGGGCTAGAATTAAGCTAATTTCTACAGGCTATTTTGTTAATCCATTATCCCTTATATCGTACTTGTGGTTTTGCGGTATATACCCCATTTTCAGACAAACTCATGTATAGAAAATGTCGCAAACTTAGAACATCTGACATTTCCACAGAACTGATTCAAGCAACAGTTGGCAGACACCCAGTAAACAAACATGGCAATGGAGCATCCTCCATTTTATATTTCATTTATACTGTAGCTGATTTTGCCATCAAAAGATGGTAACACATGACATGAATATTTTCTTTTTTTGAGACTCAAGATAATATCTTAAGATAGAGATTATCCAATGCCTTTCCCACGTAAGACTCTACGATTTCTATGACTTTTCCATACAAAACTTATGACTTTTGTCAAAATTTCCAGATTTTCCTCATTGCAGGCGTTGAGGCGACACTCTGCGGATCACCAGAGCAATTGGAAGACTTCTGGAAGGCGCAGATGATCTATCCAGTGGTGAGTGAGTGGCGGGAGCGTTTAGGAGTTAGGGCTATCCATGTTCCCCACTAAATGGAGAGCTCAGGATCTACTGAGAGTTTCCCAACCACAGGATAGATTAACATAGATGGAAGATTAGCATATATGACATAATTATGGAACTATGAGCTTTATAAGACAATATGGTGATAAAGCTGATATGACCAAGCTTATATAACCAACAATACAATTATTTGGGTATAACCATTCGATTTGGTTTCACTCTTGGTTTGGATACTGGGAAACCTTGGATGAGTACTTTGATACTTTACTTCTTTTGCCATGGAATATGTGGTGTGACCGGCTAGAATTTGTCATTTTCTGCAGGGTATTGGCATGATTGGATTGGCAGCGTGTTTCTCAGTGCTGCTAGGTTTTGTTTGCGTCTATCCCCAGATCCACTAAGCCGTCTTAGTGGATCCATGGTTCGACCCATGTCTATGTTGAGTCTATGTTTTGTTGTCGACCATCCTGAGATCCCTGGTCACCCTTTCCGGGTGACCGAACGTTGCAGGCCGTAGCCATTCACCAGAGTTTTTTCGAGGCACGGAACGTTGCGATGTGGGTTTGGTACCTGGCAATGAGGGATTAACCCCCAATGAATATACCAATTTTAGCTAATTTTAATGATTCTTAATGTGGACAATGAGGCAATGAGGCAGTTAATCCGATTTGGGTGTACCGAATGTTTGGACATGTTTGGACAGACCTACATGATAGTTTCCTTGGTTCATACTGTTTAACACTTGGAATTCAGTACTGAGCTGTTGGAAAAGGGAAACAAATGCAGTTGGATTCCAGATGCAAAGAACATGATAAAACATATTTCTTTTGATGCAAGCAGGCAGTTTCATTATTTTTTTGCTATGGCACACCACCTGAACAACCTAATCTCCAATTGTGGTGGGTATGTTTATGGGTTTGCCTGAAAATATGGTACCCCAAAATCTACTGGTTGATTATGATGTACCCCTCTCAGATAGCCATACATTGGGGTATACTCCATTTTCAGACTCAGCAAAATCAATGAAAGCCATGGAAAGCCAATTTTTTGGGGTAAAATTCTCCAAGACCATCATTTATTGCAGTTTGCCACTGGGAAAATTTGCAAATCCTGGCAGGTGCTCCCAAACCGACGGAAAGCCAACACGGAGCTGCCATATCCAGTGGCGCGTCGAACAATCCATGGTGAACATGACCACTACCCAGCAACCGAGTACTGTAAACGTTGGTTTGGTTGGACAAATAGGTAACATTGCCACTTTTGACAGCAAGAGTCTATACTCAGCAGTCATTATTGGTAACAGTAACTTGGTCTACTTGGTTGATACATGGTTGATACATGGATATAAGTCGGGAAAGATTTTCATGCCAAGTTGGTCTCCAAAATGGCTTCTTCTTTTTTTTTGGGGGAGCGATCTCCTTACATAGCAAGGTGTGGATTTTTTTGGTAGCCCCAAATCATCCAAGCTGGACGATTGTGGGGGTACCAAAGCCCTGGCTTTGAGGATCCTCCCTTGAATCCTTGAAACCTTCATGTATTTGGAGTTAAAACGCCATTGGTTTCCTATATTAATGAATCGAATATTTTGATGAATCCATGTTTATTGGAGTTAAATTGAGAATATTGAGTTATAATTTGTGCCCAGTTGTGCCTCAATTTTTTGATGAATCCATGGAATTTCCCACCACGATTGATGATGTGTGGATCCTTTGGCGGTGCTCTCAGTCAGTTGGCCTACCCACTGATAAATGACCAAAAACTACTATGACATGATACTCCCCAAATATTTGCCTGGGTTTGTTTAAGATGATGTTAAATGTGCCCAATGGGAAATTCACTAGAATTGAGGTATCTATAGTCTATAGTCTATAGTAATTTATCACTAAACAGTCAGCAAGCCTACCCACAAAGTGATGAATTTCCAACAACATCAATAAACTACTATGAAATGGTACCCCCTAAACATTCACAGCGCTTTCTCTATCTTGGGTTGAAATGTAACAACGTTGTTTCCTGTGCCTCGAAGCCAAAAAGGTCTTCATTTGCTCCAAAGGACGTGTGGAGACCTGGTAACCTGGCGGGCTTATGGATATGTACACGGAAGACACAATACTCATTCAATAGATATTCATTTTGCAGTTTTATATCTATTTATTTATACCTTCATTTGTTTGTTTAATATAATGATATAAAATTATATAAATACACACATACATACATACATACATACATACATACATACATACATACATACATACATACATACATACATACATACATACATACATACATACATACATACATACATACATACATACATACATACATACATACATACATACATACATACATACATACATACATACATACATACATACATACATACATACATACATACATACATACATACATACATACATACATACATACATACATACATACATACATACATACATACATACATACCTAATAGTTGCGAATCTCTGTGATGGTGGTTGGACGACAAGCCCACACGGGTTTGTGGCCCTTGTTGACCTTTCGTCAATGCACTGCTGGGGAAGGTTTGGAGGATCACAAGTGGAACAATTGATAGATGATCATCCCACGAATCATAAATGGTTCATATATTTGTATTTCAAACCCAATTATATATCCCATAGGATCCATGGTGCTGCTATGTATGGTAACATGGATCCCATCAATATACCCCAGTCATGTTAGCATTTTTCTACCAGCACCAGCCGGATCCTATGGGTATGGGATAACCATGGATAACCCCACCTTCAGAAAGGGGACTTCCTACGGTTATTTTTTTTTCCATCGAGTGGGATGATCCAAGTAGGATGGAAAAAACCACAGGTATTTCCAGCCAGGTCACCGTTGAAACGATCGCGGGTTTGACCAGAAATAGCCTCTCCCATATGCCATGGTGCTGGAATATTTACCTACAAAACTGGCTCATAAAAATGGGTAGATCTTGGTAAATATTCCATACATGGAGCATATGGGTCTGGTAATTTAAGAGGTTGCTATAGAACATAACACATTTAGCTCGTTGATTTACCTATTAAAGATGGTGATTTTCCAGTTCGCTATGTTAGTTTACCAGAGGGTACAGGATACCCCAAACTAGCCATTTTCAATATGGAAACCAATGACAAACACCAGAAGCGTGACCCAATTTTCATGGAAAAAACACATAGCTGAGAAGCATTGGATACCCTCCGGTCATCAGCTCTATATTACCATTAAATCACCATTAAATTTCACCAAATCACCATCCATCACCATGAAAAGTCACTCCTTCTGGCTGGTTAAATCACCATGAAATCCCATGATATCCCTATGAAATCACATTTTTTTGGGCTTAAATCACCCATGAAATGCTCCCTTTTGTCATGGATATGGCCTCCTCTCGTGCCTCTAGGTGCCTCTAGTGGTTTCCTCAATTGGCGCACGGAGCACTGCTTGGGGCCGGGGACCTCAGCAAAATCTCAGCGGGATCTCAGTGGACGTGGAGGACTCGAGTTGGTCAAAGGGATTCATCGAGGTTTCTCCCCGATTCGCTGTTGAGAATCAACCTCCGTTTTTTTGGGGGGGCTAAAGGCTCAAAGGCTCAAAGACCACAAAAACACCACGAGCGGCTCATTTGGCTGCTACTGTACGTCTTGTCACAACTACAGCAAGCCGAAGAAAGACAGAACAATAACAGTGATATGAAATCCCTTTCCTATCTATCTGTTTCAGGGTTATAAAATAACAATGTTATAACCTCAGTTATTTTGAAGGTCAGACTCCTCTTCGGCAACGCGGCAGGTCAGACTCCTCAGGTGCCTGCCTCCGTAGAGCTTCCTGGGGATCTGCAGGAGAGTTGATATCTCGCAACCTAAAACGGTCACTGTTCCTGCGCTTTTTTTGTACATAAGATTTACGACATAAATATATGTAAATTGTAATATACAGATGGAAACAAGGGAAACTCTGATCATTAGGAGAATTTTGGAGTAACCTAAAATGCTGACCAAGCCTGAGAAAATGGTTGAGGTGCGATGCCGCAATTTCCCTTGGGATTTCTGGTGGCTGATCTTCACCGCTGTGTAGCGTCATGGCGATGCCGCATTGCACCATTGCGAAGGTTAACCCGGCAAAGAGTAGCACAGCATGGGAACTATTTGCATCTATTTGTTGGATTTCTTCAGTCTCAAGCCCAATTCTATTGTCTTCCCATCGAGTTGTGAGTTACAATGTGAGGCCCCCAAGATAGCTAAGTTGGTGAACATAACTCCAATAACTATGGTTTATGGTACTTATAACTATAGTTACTGGGGCTTATAAACCAACTTATAACTGGGGGGGGCCATTCTGCATCACTCAGGTCAATTATATGTATATGTAAATTTCCATATCATATCCTACCATATCAAAACATATCATATCATTATCATCAAGTATCTTTACCGAACCTCCTCCCCTTAGAATTCACCAGTGAAGACCCCCAAAAATGGTCAGCGTTTCTGCAGATTCAATTGATCTCCGATCCTCCATGGTGCTGGAATATTTACCACTTAGCCCAAGAATCCTTTACAAAACACGTGGTAAATAGTGGTAAATAGTGGTAAATAGTGGTAAATAGTGGTAAATAGTGCTATAATAGTGGTAAATAGTGGTAAATATATTCATGAAAGTATAACTTCATACTTCTGCACCGAGCTTTTGGTCGCCGCAACGTTCCTTCACCTTGGCCACCTTGGCTCAAAGGGCGCGATCTGAGCCACGAAAAATCGGTGGAGACACTCTGAACTCGCCTGCCCCACAGGTGATCGGAGGCACGTTTTGGGTGTGGGTCACACGGGACCTTTGGAGACCTTTGGGGAGAGCATAGTTTGAATAAACTGAAGCAAGCAAATCAGTAGTAATAAACTACACGTCTGACTGGTTGGTGGTTTGGAACATGGCTTTTATGACTTTCCATTCAGTTGGGAAGAATAGTCCCAACTGACTAGTATTTTTCAAGATGGTTATTGCACCACCAACCAGAATAAGTAGTAATAGACTACACATGAAGTCTAAACATTAGGGAATCAGCTTTGATTTCTTTTTTCTCGATGTATTTCATGGGACCCAACACGTTCTGTGCATGTTCTTCAGCAGCGCAGGTGGCTCAAACATTTTTGGTACCAATTGACACATGAAATTACCTAAAATTGGCCATTTTCAGTACTTAATGGTCATATCCAGCCCCCAAACATGTTATAGTTTAACATATGGGTATGGATCAATACCTATTAATACCATTTTTAGGGGGTTATTCACATCCTTTAAATCCCAGCTATTTTGATGTGAACTACAGGGGTACAAGGTTTTGACACACTGCCATATATGCCCTCTGGTTATTTAACATAGCCATGGAAGCCATGGCCCATAGAAATAGATGATTTTCCCATAACAATGTTTAACATATTATAATACATTTTATTCATCCCAAAGTTCAAAAAAGTTGAGCGAAAAACCCAGATGAAACGTTTGCTGAGGCGAGCGCAATGGACAAGTATCGCAAGGTGATGAAACCTAAGGAGACAGCCCTGGGTCTGGGGGCGAAACCTGCCCTGGCTACCCTGGGTACCCTGGGTTGGAGCAGTTTTGAACCCAACATGTTTGAAAAAAAGACCAATCAAGTGGAGGCTGGTTGGTGGTTTCAATCATGAATTTTTAATTTTCCATTTCATATATGGGATGTCATCCTTCCCATTGACTTTCATATTTCTCACGATGGTTAGTGCACCACCAACCAGTGTTGGAATATTTGACCAATCAAGTGGAGGGTGAATCGTTGAAAATACAGGGGATATTTCTAGGAGTCATTTGGGTTCTAGGCGGTGGGAAGATGGAAAGTAGCATCAGTCCATATTTGACAACATACCAAGTGAATGGTCGTGAAATCCGGCACCGAGCTCTTAGATGATAAACATCCCGTTAGAATACCATTTCCATGATTTACCCTCCGGTAAACGTTTACATAACCATGGAAAATCACCATTTTTTATGGGTAAATCCACTATACATGGCAATTTTCAATAGCTATGTTAAATTACCAGAGAGTACAGTTTTTCATAATTAGCATACCAACTGGTGCAGGATGGCTTGTCCGTCCACAGTACGAGATAAATGTGTCATGGTGCGTCAAGTGCTTGCATCCAAAAATGGGTCGAATCGTTCTTTCTGCCATTTTGACTCATTACCCACGTACAACCTGTGCGACATACCCTGATAATTTAACATAGCTATTGAAAATGGTGATTTATAGCGAGTTTTCCCATTGAAAATGGTGATTTTCCATAGTTATGTTAAATTACCAGAGGGTAACGTGAAACCAAGCGGATCATTGAGAGAGCATTGTCTGAGTAGTGTCAGCATTCATATTCCACGATTGATGAATTACGTAAGGGGTAGCCCCTCAAAAAGTCACAGATGCTCCTGAGAATGGCCCCCAAATGAAACAAACTCAACGTTGTTTTTTCGCACATTTGCTTCCAACCATTTTTGTTTGGTGTTGACCCGCTTCAGAGGTTTCCCAGTTTTGGACTTATATGGATATCTGGTTGGTGGTTTCAAACATGAATTTTATTTTCCATTTCATATATGGGATGTCATCCTTCCCATTGACGAACTCCATCATTTTTCAAGATGGTTATTGCACCACCAACCAGCTTGGGTATTAAGGTCAATATCAATACCTATGATTCATGGTTATGGTTATTACTAATTACCCATCCAACAATACCATACAATAGCCATCTGGTTGGTGGTTTGGAACATTTTTTATTTTTCCATATATTGGACATAATACTCCCAACTGACGAACTCATATTTTTCAGAGGGGTAGGTCAACCACCAACCAGTAATTACCCATCCAACAATACCATACAATCAATGGCCATTTCAGGAACCTAAATTGGAGGTACCTACCATATATAAGGCCTATTGTTCAGGCTTATGTAAGGGAATATCCCCACAAAATATGGCCAAACATATGGTACTAACGTACCTCCATTTTAGGATCCTGGAATTCCCATTGATACAATAGCCATATATAGATATTTGTAGCCCATGCCCATTGGTCATGGTTCCATGTCTGTTGATCTCCAGCATCCTGCTCCGATGCTCGGCTTCCAGGATACCCGGCCTGGTAAACATAGAAAAAGCTATTGAAAATGGCCAGAAATAGTGGATTTTCCCATTAAAAATGGTGATTTTTCCGGAAATCCAGGATACCCGGCCATAGAAATAGTGGATTTACCATGGATTTACCATGGATTTACCCATTAACATTAAACATGGTGGATCTTTCCATAGTAAACGTTTACCAGAGGGTAACCCCAAAGATAGTTTTTTTTTTTGGGATCAGTGGTCTGCTTTTTCCAGGCAAGAATAGTCTGTCATGTTAGCCAAAGCAATAGGATCCACCATCCCCAAATTTAGCATTTTCTATGATAAATCCAATCGTTGGTCGAGTTAGAAAGCAAAATAAAGCTATCTTGAATTTATCATAAATCACTTGTGTTGTTGATTAGATCCCCATGTTGACTAAATCATCTCAAATTCCATTTGTTTAAGGTGAAATCGACCCATCAAGTTAGTTAAGCTAGTGTTATCCCCATTTTTCTAGCTCTTAAACTACCAAGTGTTCCCAATTTTCCATATTTTGTAGCTCAAATCCCTATCCTGGCCATGACATGCCTGCTTTTTTTTGCCACGAAACGCGCAGGAGGACGTCCAGAAGGCAGACGAAGAGATCCGCGTGACGGCGGCGGGCAGCGTGTCGGTCCGGGATGCCTGGGATGCCGCTGGAATAATTAGGGGGGTACTCCTCAAATAGTCATAATCTGATACTGAAATGCTATCTACTCCAGGATCATATTATATATATATGATTATATATATATTAATAGTGGTTAGTAATGGTTAATAGTGGTTAGTAATATATTATAAGCATATCTGGATATCTGGGTAAATTTGATCACGACCTGGACAATCACCATTAAAATAATAGGTACATCAACGAACTAAATGGGTCACATTCCATGCTATTGCCAGAGGGTATCCAAAATGGATGGTTTCTAATGGAAAATCCTACTAAAATGGGATGATTTGGGGGTACCATCATTTTAGGAAACCTCCATGTGGAAATACTTCGATATCAGATGTGGACACAATGGCTGCTAAACCCCTGTTTGATGATGGTTGATGATTGTGGAGGGTTATACTACATTATACTGGGTTGTGTCAAACACTAATGGGTATACTATTGGGGCTATTAACTCTTAACTGACAGGAATAGATATTGGGCTGTGTCTGAAAATTCGGGAATACCCACAAATAGTTCCATTGTTTTACAGGGAAATTCATTTTCTAATCCATTGCAATTGCAATTGGAAGTAACTTATTTTCAGACAAACTCATGTGGACATACTTCATAGATATCATAAGATGTGGACATATGACATAGTTATACGTGGACATATTATTATCCAATGTCTAATCACTATAATAATATGAACCAACATTTTATCTAACTATACAAATAGATGGTCTAAATATCCCTGGATGCACTATTACCTGTCTATATCTATACACATATGTGATATATTTGAATAGATATGTATTTACTGGAATGATGTTGGTTTATCTGATGGTGGGTCAGTCCCTTGAAGGGGACTATCAGTCGTTTCAAGTAGCTGATCAGCTCAGCCACAGTCGGACTGGCCAGGGCTCGGTGAGTGAAGGGGAAGCACTGGGTTTTTTTGGCTTCCCTATTTTTTAAGACATCACCATATGTCATGACTGGCCATATGGATTGGTTTCAGGGAAAAATAAAAAAGGAAACTGTGAAACCTTCTGGTAAAATTACCATTAAATATATGGGGTTTTCCTGTATTTTTTTTCCCCCTAAACCAATCCATTGAGACTTGCGACTGCGACTTGTTGGTGGGTCGGTGTTGGGTTAGGAAGATCAGACTGGGCTCCAATCTACCTGAAGGGATGGGCAAAACATCAGGGGTTGAACATGGGGTGCCAATAGCATCATAGATTTGGAAACAAAAATGTACCTGTGCAATTTCAGGGATTGCCATTATCCTAGCCCCGTTCTGCCTGCCTTCAAAAGCTTTGGAATGAGCATAATGAGCGCTGAGGCGTACGTTTCTCGTGCGGCCACTGTGTTCAATGAGCTCAAGAAGCCCTATGCTCGGAACCCCAGACTTTGTGGCAGATCCGGCGGAAGAGTGCGCCTGTCTTTGGACCTAGCTCTAGCATGGCACAGACTCATGCGAGTATGTCCAAACAATTGAAAGCTCGCGATGTTGAAACCGGTGTTGTTTCCGGTCTTGAAAAAATGGATATTGCAGGATCTAAGTACCACGAAAATTCCTAATGCGGAAGCGATTCTGAACCCATTTTCCAGTTTAAAATGTCACTCTCCGTACCAGTGCTGCGTCCATGTTGAACTTATTGAAACATGGCAAGATCATGGGCAGTGCCAGAATTCGATCTGATAGGCTGGAGATTTTATAGGTGAAACCCGGAATAAAAGCCTGGAACCCATCCACTTGGTTTGCAACTTCAAGTGTTTGCAACATATTGCAACTTTGCACAGGTATGTATGATTTTATGTGTGTTTTACCCTCTGGCAATTTAACACAACCATAGTTTTTTTTTTGAAAATCATCATTTTTAATAGGCAAAACATCTGTACCTGGAACTTGTTCCATAGCTATCTTGAATTACCAGAGGGTCCAGGAAACCCACTTCGCTGACCCACTTCGCTGAGGCGACATCAAGTACAAATACATCTAACATAAATCATAGTTAACCATAGTTAGTAAACAAACCCCACTTATCATTGGATTGGTGGGAACATCGAAACCGGAAACCATTGAAACCATGGTTTAAAAACCATCAACGATAGGGTTTTCCGGGTTTTCCTGTAAAATTTCCCTGAAATCATAGAATTGGATGATGGGAACATTTACAGGAAACCCCTATATTTGATGGTAAAAACCAGAAGGTTTCCGGTTTCGATTTTCCCTTAAACCAATCCATTGATGAAACCAATTCAATGAACTTCGCTTAAAGGACGCATCCCGCGGCCACAACCCGAGGTGATCGTGCAAGCCACTGGCAACGCTCTGACCAAGGCGGTGACTGCGGCCGAGGTACTGCCCAGCTGTTGGGCTGTTGTTGGCTGGTGTCCTGGGGAGATCCTAATGGGATCGCCAAGTTACCATGGTTTTCATTACGATTTTATGATTTTTATGGTCTGAGTGGATTTGGGATAGCTATTCCCATGACTTAGGAAACCTCCATATTAAAGTCCCTACGAAATAGGAAGCACAACAGCATTTCTGAAGCCAGTTCAACAGCTCTTGCTGGAAATTCAGGCTCCTAGAGGCTTCGTTAGTTAGTGATCTGGGACCCTGGCAATGAACGTGGCAACGGCTGTATGTGTCAGGGTCAAGTTAGCTCATTTTGCCATCAAAAGGGATAGTACTCCCTGCATCGTATTAATTGTCAGACCCAGCATTTCAGGAACAATTTCATGGTCAGAAGGACTATCCCATGTTTTTTCCCCATGTTTTTTGTTGATCATGGCATATCTCACCCCACTGTTTCAACCACCACGAGCCGCCCCGCTGTTTCAACCGAACGCGCCGCTAGGTCATCAAGAGGCGTTTCAAGGGCCTGCACCAAATCACAGAGCTAAAGACTGTGCTTTGGCGAACTGATCCAGTTGAGCGACTGGGTGTTTTTTGTTCAATTTTGATCCAGCAACGGGGCTTAAAAACCCCCAAAAAAGGGGCACAAAAGCCAGCAATGGTTAACTGGCTTCGTGGTGAAAGAATTCTATGGCTGATTTTCGATTACCTGTGATCGATCGAGTCGCCATGCCAGATGTTTCCTGCCTTCAACTGGCAGTCACAATGGCCTGGAAAAACGTATGTCTTGTTTTTATCACTGGTTGGTGCAAGTTTGGAGGACATTTTCAATTCATAAGCGGGAAGATTTCCCGGTACCTTATGCAATGCTGTTGTTATATATTTAATCACATTTAGGTGAGAGACATCAGCATCCTATGCCACTTATAGATACAGCACACTTTCAATGCAAGGTATATTTCTCAACATTTCTACCTTGCACATAAAGACCTGACTTGAAAAAAGTGAGGATCTTGTAGAGTCTCTACCTTGCACATTGTAAGGTACATATGTCAATATATATCCTTGCACAATGTTTATACACGCAGCCCTCTTCGGTCCCTTGACTATCGCTATCGGCCAAGTGGCCTAGCCCGAGGTTGAGATCACGGATGAGTACGAACCAATGGAAGAAGGACTTGACAAGGTTCAGATGGGGCATGGGATGGCTTTAAGCAGGAAAACTGATGGGTTCTTATGGATAATAGTGGGGAAAATTCATATATATATATATATCATATATTCGATATCTATAAATCTGGTTGATTTTTAAATCCCGGGATAATACTGGGAAAAATCATCTATAAAGATATTATTCACCCCGCTTCGCGTGGGGTGGCCGCCCACACCGCAGGTTTATTTCGGTCCGTGAGAGGGGCTAAGGGTGGTTTTCCCCCGTGGGGGCTCCCCAAGCTAAGAATTTTCACTTTCCCCCCCCCCGTGGGGGCTCCCCAAGCTAGGGAATTTTCACTTTTCCCCCCCGTGGGGGCTCCCCAAGCTAGGGAATTTTCACTTTCCCCCCCGTGGGGGCTCCCCAAGCTAGGGAATTTTCACTTTTCCCCCCCGTGGGGGCTCCCCAAGCTAGGGAATTTTCACTTTTCCCCCCCGTGGGGGCTCCCCAAGCTAGGGAATTTTCACTTTTCCCCCCCGTGGGGGCTTCAGCTAGGGAATTTTCACTTTTCCCCGCCGTGACAGCTTCCCAAGCTATGGAATTTTCACTTTTCCCTCCCTTGGAGGCTCTCCAAGCTGCGGAATTTCAAATAGCTAGACAACGCCGCCTAGATAGTCCCCCAAATCCCGTGTTCTTTGAATGTGTTTCCATGTTTTTGCAATGGTTTCCTTCAAAGCACGGTACTTTACACTTTTGTCGCCATAAAACCGGTCGAAAACATAATGTTCGACAATGCTTCCAATTCCCTTATCTCCCCAACCGTTGAAAATACCGCTATTTACAGTGTTTTCTTCAATTTTTCCATGTTCCAATGCCGGTAGCCAACTCCAACATATATATATATATAAGAAATCCTTCCAAAACATTGTTTTGACAGTGTTTTTCCAATGTTTCCAGTCAAACAGACGGTAATTTACACGTTTTTTGCCATAAAGGCAGTAAATCCTTCCAAAACATTGCTTTTGACAGTGTTTTTGCAATGTTTCCAGTCAAGCATACGGTAATTTACACGGTTTTTGCTATAACGTCAGTCCAAAACACTTGTTTTTGCAGTGTTTTCAATGCTCTGGCATCCAAAAACCCTGCAAAATCTTGCTATGTACAATGTTTTTTTCATTTTTGGCCGTTTTTCCATTGCCGGAAAGCTACCAAAATGACCAAAAATTCCATTTCAATACCCTCTTGCGCTCAGACACCCAAAAATCCTCGAAAAATGTCGAAAACACCACCGTATTCTGGTCTCGGTGCGAAACCGTTTTTGGCCCCCCCCCCCCAGCTAAAGCTGATATAGCGACTGCTATATTAACAAATGTCATTGAGCATTTAGTGTTGCTGTTTTGCCCCCCAATAAGCACGCCTTCACCGCCAAAGCGGTGTGGGCGGATTTATAAATGATTTTTCCCAAATATGGATGAAATTGATCTATAAATATCCATAGACCTGAAAGATTCCTTGGCGTCCTTGTCTCCAACGGAGACATCCAGGTGACATCCAGCAGTTAACTGGAAGCCTTCCGGGTCATTAAACAATTCCATGGTTCCCATGGAAAACATGGTGATTTTCCCATGGATTTTCCATAGGAGTAATCTATGAACACCAGGTTTCCACATTTTTTACAACATTGAAGTTATCTTAGTTTTACAGCAGGGAAAAATCGGAGCAGCGTTGTGGTTTTGGTTTTGATCCCTCAAGGCTGAGGGATGATGCAAGCCTCCCTCTTCTCGGTAACATTACAATCCGGTCCTCCTAATGTGAACTAATTGCCACCATATGGCCCCCCCAGAAGGAACAGATCCGATAGTATTCCTGAACAAGGGCCCCTATAAATGGAGGCTTGTCGGGACCATCAACGAACTCGATTTTCCAGCCATGATGACTCTGGCGATTTAACGCGAACTGCGAACTGGCGATTTTCCACCCATTTTGAAGAGGTAAAACATCAGCAATCATCTATAAATGAGCCATGTTCAATAGCTATGTTATGTTAAGTTACTATTTCTTTATATATTTCTTTATTTTCCCAGTTTTCCTCCTTGTATCTGGTGTGCTGGGAGCAGCTCTGATTTGGACATCTGCGAAGGAGAGGACTCTTTAAACTCGCCCTATTCGGTTATAGAAACGTTGCTTCTGAACTGGTGTTCCCCCAACATACCACTACAGCACACTCTGGTCGGCTGTCAAACTGCCATTACCACCTTTGATGCTGGTTGTCACCCAAACATGGGAGTTTCCTTCCCCTTGCCACACTCTTGGCTTCGTTTTGATGGAATCTTCACCTGAGATAATCTGCTCATATCATATTCATCATATAGATTGCAATATATGGGAATTCTTCCTGGAATTGGTTGAGGGGAAGGGCAACTATCCCCAAATAGCCGAACTTTTCAGCTTACTGAAAAAAATGATAGGTTCTGGTTAGATATCACATGACTTTCCTTTTTTAATGTTATCCAGATCCATTTTGATCTCCCCTACTCTGAGACAAACCCATCATCGCCCAGCCATGCAATTTCCGTGGAGGTGACGGACGTTCGAAACGTCTCGGTGGTGGAGATCAAACTTTCCAAGGCCTTGGATGTCAATGCAACAGTTCTCCAGAGATTAAGATAGATTAAAGTTAAACGAGGACTTTTTTTAAACAAAAGATGTAGTTCAAGTAAGGTGTGACTATAATCAAAGGTATCAAAGGTGTACCTTAGTGGTTAATTCATACAATGTCATACACAGGTAGCTAGAGATCAAGCTTGTTTTGGGTCCGTTGGCAGTTTCAAAATGTGCATGTCTTTTTGTTTTTGATCATCCTGAGACAATGATGAGGATGATGCTGCCGATGATTAATATTATTGTTATTGTTGTTACTATGATTATATTTGTTCGTTTGAACATACAATCATTATTATTAGCCGTATATATACATATATGATTAGTAGCATCATGATTTTTATTTGTATTATATCATATTATATGATACATTGTCCAAATTTCCCAGGGAGTTTGACGCCATCAATCGGATGATCACAGATTTAAAACACCCAATGGTGAACCCCGTGGGGGGGTCTCTCTGCAGTGTTCCAGCACCATTTTGTTCCCTTTGGTACAGTAATTTAACAATTTGTGGAACATGCCTATGTTTCTTGATAGGACAATGATAAATCGTCTAGACATGGGCTGTTGTAGATGGTTTATTGCTAAAAATATATGTCATAGCTGCTCTAAATGATCTATTTTGATAGGTAAATATATGGCAACTCTCAATTTTCAATAGCAAACTGTTTATTTTAATAGTTAAATCCATGATAATCCATGTAGATGTCCATTTTCCATTAATGACACTGTTACATTATCAGAGGGTATGTACCATCGGGGATCTTCCGAGGAGCCCCTGGACACCAGTGACAAGGGCTACCAGCCGCCCCTAGACGAGTCCATGGTGAAGGAATTTGACCCCGAGGCCGCGAGCCGCGCGAAGAGCCGCGAAGAGCCGGTGAGCCGCTTTCCCGATGATTTTGTTTTTTGTGAAAATTATCCCATCCCGCTAGTGCTAAAGAATCTATATAAATATGTTACAAAAAATTATCCAACTTATCAAGATAATGGATTATTATTGATCCACATATGTCAATATATATATACTGTATATGTATATGTAACATTAGATTTAGCAAATAATATTATATCAGTTGAAAGATATGAATTAAACACCTACATTGTATGTTCACAAATATGTGCACATGCCCTACTAAACCATGGTTTCCGGGGTGGTGTTTAATATGAAGGGGGGGACGTATTTCATGTATACATACATATATATATATATTTATGTATAATGGCGAAATCACCGAAGTAAATAGAAGACTCACCAAATTTTCAATGTTAGTTCACCCACAGTCAATTCAGTAGTGCAAAATATATGTCTATAGCTGGGTAAATCATCGAACTGCATGGGGGATTAAATTTTCAATGTTAAGGCAGTTCACTTCAGTAGGGAAAGTCCTGGCAATGTCCAGTGAACGAAAAAATGTTGGGGTGAAGAAATAAATCTTACGATTCCATGCGCCACCAGCGGATGGAAGTCTCAACGTCATCATTTTTAGAGATTTTAGCGCAGTTGTGTTGGGAGCATGTCAGTGGGATCAAATTTAGATGGAGTCTCAGTTTATGGGTCTTCATGGAATTTCATGGGGGTTTATATCGGATTTAGTGGGTTTTATATGTGATTGTTCAGTGACTTTCATGCAACAACTTGCAAAAGACTTTTTTCTTTACATTTTTCTGGATCTGAACTTCAGACCAGGACAGTTCCAGATGAGTACAGCAGTTGCCAAATCCCCCAAAGGTGTTTTTTTTTGTTCGAGTTTCTACTCGCAGACTCCCATTGAAGGACTTTGATGTCTTGGATTTTTGAAAGGCTTCATCAATATATTGATTACGTATGGCTGATGAACATCATAAAATCTCACCAAGCAGAATGAGGCTTTTCCAAGAGGCTTTTAGTCATGGCGGGATGTGTGGCTGTCACAAGTGCAGGCACGTTCAGCGGCACGTTCAGCCATGTTCAGCCTGCGCATGTGTTTGGTACATTTCTCAACATTTGGCATTATCAAATGCTATTCTGGTTGGTGGTTTGGAACATTTTTATTTTTCCATATATTGGGAATAATCATTCCAACTGACTAATATTTTTCAGAGGGGTTGAAACCACCAACCAGTATTCGTATTGGTCCATTGGACTAAAATATGCTACAGTACGTTTTGCATATTTGAGTCTGAACTGGATTAGATTTGTGCGTGCATTACAGTCACTGTGGCAATTCCACAACATCCAGCGAAAGCCCAATGTACCAGTTTGAGTTGCTCCTATACTCTGATTGTTGGATCGATAGTAATTAGTTGATATGCCATGATATCCTCTGGTAATTTATATATACTATGGAAGCCATTGCCCATTTATAGATGATTTTACTATTAATCATGGTTAATTTTCATAGCCAACTGTTAAATTACCAGAGGTATGCCGTATGCCTGCATATTTCCTATCTGAGCTGGAGCTGCCCTCAGCACGCCATCAGGACATGGTGCGTGGAAGAGGACGTGGCGGTGGCACGGGCAAAGGCCGGATCTTCGCTGGCGGCTCTTGGGTTTTTAAGGCAAACATCAGATGTTTTGAAATCAAGAAACATTGTAACATGGACATAAAAAAAGCAAATAAAAACATGAAATTTTCCCCGTATGAAGTGTAATGTCTAATTTCCTTGATTGTTTATTTCAAGCCTTACAGAGGAAATGATCCCATTGGACCAGCAGACAAGTTCAATCAGGGACTCCTCAAGCTGGAGGATAAATGCCAAGAATGAATTCATAGTGCACAAGAAGTATCAAGAGACATCCAAATGAATGGCACAAGAGCAGTTTTATTGCATGCCCACAAGGGAAATGCCGGGCAGCAATCAACCTCAATCGGATGTAGTTTGATGCGCCACGTATCCACACTCGATACAGAAAGACTTGGGTCAAGCTGCTGCGGGCCCCGAAGAACTGATAAAAATGCCACAGCGACAGCCCCAAATCGATGCTTTCCTGTTTCGAACATGTTTGACCGCCCAATTTTGTAGGTGAACTCCTCTTCAATCCACCGTTTCTTTGGATCACATCCAGAATTCTGCTGCTGAAGTCCAACATTTTTGACAGTGTTTCTGGGTTAAGTCCGTATCCCCCACTTTTTTTTGGTGGTTGAACTCCTTCCGGAGAAATTCCAGAATCTTTGTCTCCCAATTTTTGCTCGTGAAATTCCGTTGATTTCTTGGTGAACTCCGCCGTAATCACCAAGTCATCAAGTCTTGGTCTCCAGGCCGTGGGCGAGGCAAGGGCAAAGGCCGTGGACGTGGCGCCTCTGGAGGGTACCTGGGTTACCTGGGTTACCTGGGCCAGGGCTGTGGGGTCTCAACATTTGGGTGTGTCTGAAAATAGGGAAAACCCCTAAACCCACTGGTTTTGCTGATCATTATCCCTATGAAATTGCTATTTCATTGGGAATATACCCTATTTTCAGACAAACCCATTTGGAGGCTTCTCAATGGGCCATTTTCCAGAAAAAAGGGGGACTCATGGGGACCCCAGTCGAGCGATAGCGCCGATAGCGTTCAGAAACGCCTGAAAGAAGTGGCTACAAAAAAACTATGGTGTATGGTAGGACGAACTAGTTTTCATGGATGTGAACATGGGGTTTATACACCAACTTATAACTGGGCACCATCCTGTAGGATCCTGTAGCTATGTAAGGGGATACCCAACTTCTATGGCTTTATAAAAACATGGATGGTTTACCCTCTGGTCAATAGTTTGCTATGGTGTAGATGGATATAGATGGCCCATAGAAATATCAACATGATGATTTCCTGAACTTAATAACGGTGATTTTCCAGTTTGCTACGTTAAATAACCAAAGGGTAGTGTGGTAAACCCAATGCCATACACCTACCATTTGGGGAGTTGATACAACCTATAAAAATGGTGACTTTTGGGATGGTTTATGATTGGGTTTACCACATCAAATTGAGAGTATTAATTACGTAGCCCCCAAAAAGATGGAAACGTCTTCACTTTAGCAGCCAATTGCTGTCACTATTTTAGGAAGATTCTACGAATTTCTGTAGCTTTTTTGGGGTTACTATAGATTATGTAGTCATGTAGTAATACCACTATATACCACTGATTCGAAGGCACTCTAAATCTATTTAGATCGTTATCTTTGATTTGATAGGAGGGTTTTGTTTTGTGTCTGAAAATTATGAAAAAAACATTGATTTTCGATGGTTGATGATGGTTGCACACTCAGTTAATTATTGTTTTTCCTATAACACAATGACATAACTTGCATGATTCTAGGGTTCCCATTCTTTCAAAAGAAAATTCACCATTCCATTTATTGCTAGTTAAAATACTTTTCCAACTTTTTGGGTGTTGCTATGTGCAATAGATAGATAACTATGAATATACATGGCGGTTTCCTAAAATGGGGTACCACCAATCATCCATTCTAATAGGTGTTTGCACTATAAACCATCCATTTTTGGGTACCACCATTTTAGAAAATCCCCTCATATAGATATAGATAAATCTTTCATGTCAAAAAGATAGAACTTGTGAAGTGCGTCGGCTTCTTTGTTTGCCATTTCTGGAAAATCCAGAAACAATTTCTTGCACTGGTAGAAACCTATAACGATTGAGGTTTCAAAGTTTTCATCTTGAAATTCGTATAACTGTAACTGGTTGGTCGTTGGTAGTTGCAACAATTTTTGCATGATTTTCAATCGATATTTTGGATGAACACCCCCTGAGAGACCACATTTTATTTTTTTTCTTCTGAGCCCGAAAAGCTGAAAAGTTCACTACTATTATATATATATACTACTATATGTTTTAGGGAGTTGAAACCACCCGAGCAGAAAAAACAATATATACCGGATTGCTAATGGAGAATTCCTGCTTCTCAGGAAGAGCAAAGGCCGCGGCAAGGCCGATCGATTTTCCATGGTTTTCCTGCTGAAAAAGGATGCATTTTTTGCAAGGTTTTTGCATAATGTGGTACACCCAATGCCATTAATTAGCCATCCCTACATTTTTCTGGCTGGGATCTCAACTAGTCATGGTAGTTGTTTACGGTATTGAGTTGCCCACGTCACTTGACAGCCATGCATCAGTTGTTAGTATCACCCCCAAGACATCGAAGCTCCAGACGTGGAGCCCTCAGCCGAATCAGCTATGAATCATATTATGGTGCAAAGCTTGGAAATCTACATGTCAAGCAACAGACTCCCGGACTTTGGGAATGATATGGAATGATAATGAATGATATATATATATATATATGGATATTTGACTTAAAGATTAGTCAAGATTTTCAACGATGGTATTTTTTTAAAATGTATTTTCCGACATGAGGAGTTCCAGGACTGTGCCCATCTGTGCCCTCCTCTCCATAGGGCAAAGGCAAGTCTTCCGAAGCCGCCAAAGGCTCGAAAGGCGCGGACTCGGCAACAGCTCCCCATATGTGTCATAGTTCCAAGAGTTGGATGAGGTTAAGCTATTGATTGGGGGGTCATGCCACCAGCAATAGGCAAAAAAACTGGACAACATGAGGATCTCCAAAATAGCTGGGATAGCAATAGCGCACAAACTGTGTTTTGACCAATATGGAGGCAGCAGTAGATGTTTTGTTTGATCTTGTGGTTGGAACCTCACTCGATTTTTTTCTCGAAATTGTAAGTCATATTTTGATACACTACGCATGTATGGTGGCTTTTCAAACGTCTCCAACCTCAACAAGAGGTTGACATTTTGTCTTACCAGATCCTTGAATCGTGACATGTTTGAATTTGGCCAGAAGGGATACGGATACGTTGCAGCATTCCCAGTGGGTAACACTTAGTCTTGCAATGCAAAGAAAGCCATTGTGGTTTTTAAAATCGGACCTTGAATACACTTTTCAAAGGGCAAGATGTGTGGAAAAACATCCCCACCATCACCATTTTTATGGGTGCTCTAAACTATCCCCAGTCATGGTAGGTTGATGGCATTGGGTTGCCCACATTAAACATTAAACGTGGTCAGAGCTTTCAAAAACAAGAGACGTTGGCCATGTAATTCCAATCTTTCGCCTCAGTCATTGCCCCAACAAGGTGGGGGTCTGTGTCTTGACTTGACCCTTCGCATCAAGGCAAGAGCAAAGGCAAAGGTTCCAAGGGCTCTAAGGGCTCTAAGGGCTCCAAAGGAAAGGCTGGGCGGCTGGTGGCGGCTGGGGGCGGCTGAGTCTGGGATGAGTGCAAGGTCTGATTTTGTGACTCCTATTATTGCCCAGTGAAATTAGAAATCTCTGTCAACCACAGGGTACAGAACCATTTTTGAATGATAATTTGTTTTTTTGGAAGATGCTTAACATGAATCGGATGGCTCCACAGTGTCAGCAAGCTAGAAATGGCTGAGATTTGCGATAGCATGTCCTCTTCGTGGAACTGTGCCTGTGCTGTCAGGGTAAGTATGAAGATGATTATGCCTCTCCCTCGAAGGGCAAGGGAAAAGGCAAGAGCAAAGGAAAGAGCAAGAGCAAGTGGCTTGGCAAGAGCAGAGCTTGACATGTCCTTTTGGAGTAACATGGGGTAACCATGGTACCACCAACAAAAAATACTATAAAATACTTGTTTATATAACCAGCATTGATATTTCCTTTCGCTGTGAATCAAACCCTTTGAGACCTGTTGGGGACCACAGATGTTCTCTCCCTTGTAACAGTAAACGACCCCATTTCAAGACTCATGTGTTTCATCCTGTTTCCAAAGATCTGTGAGCCATGCAAAAAGCTGGCTGCTCTTGAACAGGAACCGCACATGGGTTCCTCTGAAAATAGGGTACATCCAAATTTCATGGTCAATCACCATTTCTACACCCAACTTCCACGATGATTCGTCGTTTACTCACCACTTTCCCTACTAAATCTAGTAATTGGACCAAGCCAGCAAGGTATGATGACTATGATGAGCCCAAGGCCGCGTTTGATGAGTCGGTCTGAAAGTTATGGGAACACCAATTTGATGGTTTATCATGGTTTATAATATTTCTTTTTGGTGTGTTTTCATGGTTATATTTGTTTCATGTTTTTGAATTTGCATCCCCAATTTCTTGGACAAATCCATGTGTAGGGTTTGTTCCTAGGAGCCTAGGAGCGGCATTCATCTGATTAATAGTGGTCAACAGCAACTGCTTTTTTGGCATCTAAACTAAGCGTCATTTGGGTCTAGGTGGATACGTGTATATACACACATATATATATATATATATCGTATATATATATATGTAATGTGTATATATATATATATTGTAATATACATATACGGTTTACGTGTATATATATATATACATATCACAAATTATATATAATAGAATCACACTTCGCAGTGACTATGGCTGGATACAGCCATTGGGTCCAAAGGAAGGAATCGCCTCAGGGGGGTGCAGCTGGGGTTCGTTCACATTTCTTACCGTGGTGTTAAAACAAATCTATTGGGATATAACCACGTAACCACTCCTATGGTTATTATATATCCGCTCATAACTCGAATCGCGCCCAAGTACCAGCTCTGAACAGATTTTTCCTTCAGCCCTTGGCATGGCAGCACTGCGAGGGAAAGGGCAAGAGCAGCAAGGGCGGCAAAGGAAAATCCAAGAGCAAGTCATGGGAGGCCGATCGTCCCAGGATGTTCACGACCGGATGTGCATCCCAGGAATCGCAAGTAGCTTCTGATGGCTTCTGACCCGGACCCCCATAGCTGCCATAGCCATCCATAGCCCACATCTAACGAGATCGGTGTAAGATGGTTACCCTCTGGTAAACTAACATAGCGATTGAAAATC
Organism: Cladocopium goreaui; assembly: GCA_947184155.2. Lineage (NCBI taxonomy): Eukaryota > Dinophyceae > Suessiales > Symbiodiniaceae > Cladocopium > Cladocopium goreaui. The sequence goes on along the minus strand of CAMXCT020002500.1, from coordinate 70,547 downwards.
ACCATTTTTAATGGGAAAATCCACTATAAATGGCCATTTTCAATAGCTATGTTAGTTTACCAGAGGGTACCCACACACAGGGATACACCTGAAAGTTGGTCAGGACTCTTATTCTCCACCCAAGACCAAGGGCTACTCTTCGGGAGGGAGCAACTTGGATGAAACAGGCGCGACCAGAACACCCAAACAAGGGCAGCAACATATCCGAGGATGGTGCTTTCCTTTCACTGATAGCACTTCTAAAAGAGTTCCCGGCATTCTCAATTTCTGGGACTTGAGGATATGAGTCTGAATCAACAGTTAAGGCCTGCAGAACCCCACACATGTGATCCGACCTAGTACAATAAGGTATCGGTTCCTGGTGGTGTGACCAGTTCTGAGCATCACAACCTGCCGTGAAGGACTTGACGTCATGGTGAGTTTTGATGATGAAAAACGGGTGATGATGATCAGAAGCCTGATCTTCTTGTTCTGGTCCTTTTATGTCCTTTTGACAGTTTGACATACATGAATGTGTTGTTGTAACTCTTAGATATAAAGATGATAAAGATGTGAAGCCACAGAACTCTGGTTTGCCACAGATTTTACGAGAATTCACGCAAACCAGGATTCTCAGGACGGGTTTGGAATCAGATATGTCAAGTGGGGAGTTATTTATTCTATTGGAAGTAACTAGATTGATTTGCGTACATAAACATGGGGGATCCAAAGAACCCAACTACCTTGTTCATGTGTTTAGCACCTGGTTGGTGGTTTGGAACATTTTTTATGACTTTCCATATATTGGGAATGTCATCATCCCAACTGACTTTAACTCCATCATTTTTCAGAGGGGCAGGTTAACCACCAACCAGGCTCCTATTTTTGCTATGTCCTGCAAGTGAACCAGTTGGTTTTGGATATGTTCACCTAGGCAAGGGTCAGTCCTACGGCTGGGGCGGCTACGAGGACGGATTCCATGGAATGGATTCCATGGCCCAGAACACGGTGACTTTTTCCATAGCTATCTTCTGGGTAAATTATAACGACCTCACTGTGACCTCACTGGAATCATGGTTAGTAAGGGAAATCATCCCCAAATGGCCTTAATTCAGGGTAGTGAAATATTATAATTTACCCAGTATCTTGGTTTAATGTTAGTGAAGTAATAGGATTCACCATCCCCAATGTGAGAATCTTTATGGCTGCTATAAACTATCAAAGTATGGATGGTTTATTTATTGCTTCACCAACAGTTACTAACATTGTGGTTTACTGAAGGATCTCCCCAAAATTGATGGTTCATGTCTTTTTTGTCCGTTTTTCCTACGAATTCGGACATTTGGGGGTATACCACATGTTCAGACACATGTAAGTGTTGGGGTCACATGTACCTGTTGGGGTGATCAAACAATTCCGGAGCACTTGAGGAACTTAAGAACACATCCATGCAACTTTTAAAAGTTCAGGGAATTGGAAAAGAAATGCTCATCAGCCCTTTGAACGCCAATAATCATGATAAACCTTTGTTGGTCACTTGTTTCCCATTACATCCCAGATGGTATTCACATGCAGGGCTACTCCAAGCTGCTGAATCTCTGCCGCAAGGGGGTCATGGTTGGTCCAGCAGACTCCCTAACCTCCAGGATAAAAGCTACGGTAAGTCGTCGGGCAAGGGCTGGGGGAAGTCGTCCTCCTATGACAGCTATGGAAGCAGCTTGGCAGTGGAACACAAGTGGGGCTGAGATCGTGCTTTTTGGTCACTATTGATCCATATTACATGATATTTTGATAATTGATTACTGTACTTATAAATTATTTTCATATCCCTAACAGAACTCACCATCAAATATGGGGATTTAACAGGGTCCTTCATTTGGCTTTGTTCAAACATGGGGTATACCCCAAATTTGCAATTGAAAAAACAAGCTTCCGACAGGCCCACTTGGATGTTAATTCATCCAGCAGTCTGTGGGTTGTTTAGTGTTGCTAAGTGGGATACACCTACAAGTAGTGTTATCCTTGAGATCCCTTGGGTTAAGCAAGCATGACAGCAGCAAATAAGAGAAACAGGCCTTAGGAAGATGACAAACAGGAGCACATATATATATATAATATATAATATATATATATATGTATATGTATATGTATATGTATATATATATATATATACGGCAAATGCCTGGGCTTTGCCCGGAACCGCAACCACGACAGGCAACGCATCATCATCATCATCATCATCATCATCATCATCATCATCATCATCATCATCATCATCATCATCATCAAACCCTTGTTGAAGATCTTCAAAATGAAGATAGAAGTTTAACGGGGGTGGGAGAATTAAACCCTTATTGAAGATCTTCAATGAATGTAGAAGTTTAACGGGGGTTGGAGAATTAAACCCTGGTTGAAGATCTTCAAAATGAAAATAGAAGTTTAACCCTTATTAAAGATCTTCAATGAATGTAGAAGTTTAACAGGGGTGGGAGAATTAAACCCCCTTATCGAAGATCTTCAATGAATGTAGAAGTTTAACGAAGGTGGGAGAAGTAAACCCTTGTTGAAGATCTTCAATGAATGTAGAAGTTTAACGCGGGTGGGAGAATTAAACCCTTATTGAAGATCTTCAATGAATGTAGAAGTTTAACGGGGGTGGGAGAATTAAACCCTTATTGAAGATCTTCAATGAATGTAGAAGTTTAACAGGGGTGGGAGAATTAAACCCCCTTATCGAAGATCTTCAATGAATGTAGAAGTTTAACGAAGGTGGGAGAAGTAAACCCTTGTTGAAGATCTTCAATGAATGTAGAAGTTTAACGCGGGTGGGAGAATTAAACCCTTATTGAAGATCTTCAATGAATGTAGAAGTTTAACGGGGGTGGGAGAATTAAACCCTTATTGAAGATCTTCATTGAATGTAAAGTTCAACGGGGGTGGGACTTTAATATTCCCTAGTACCTTTGTTGATCTTCTTAATGGAATGTAAAGTTTCACGGGGGTGGGACTTTAATATTCGCTAATACCTTTGTTGATCTTCTCAATGGAATGTAAAGTTTCACGGGGGTGGGAGTTTAATATTCCCTAGTAGCTTTGTTGTTTTTCCCATAGGAATTTAAAGTTTAACGGGGGTGGGAGTTTAATATTCCCTAGTACCTGTGTTGATCTCCCCAATTGAATGTAAAGTTTAACGGGGGTGGGAGTTTAATATTCCCTAGTACCTTTGTTGATCTTCCCAATGGAATGTAAAGTTTCACGGGGTGGGAGTTTAATATTCCCCAGTACCTTTGTTGTTTTTCCATGTTTTTCCCATAGGAATTCAAGGTTTAACGGGGGTGGGAGTTTAATATTCCCTAGTACCTTTGTTGTTTTTCCCATAGGAATTTAAGGTTCAACGGGGGTGGGAGTTTAATATTCCCTATTACCTTTGTTGTTTTCCCATAGGAATTTTGTGAAGTTGCATCAACATTTGTTTGGGAATGGGAAACCTGTACGCTGCAACGCCTGGGCAAAGCTCAGGCGTTGCGCGTATATATATATATATATACACACGGAGATTTGGTGCTGCCAGATTAGAGTACTGGGGTATGTTATATACTTGGATGCCCGAACTTCGTATGGAATTGCCGGGCCGAGTAAGTGGGTAAGGACGTTGCAAATCACTCAGCTTTAGGGACCATCTCAGTAGCTGAAACCGTGGTTGCGAAATCCTGCGCCAGTTGATGGTAAACATCCCATTATAATCCCATTGTTCACAGTGTTTCATAGTTGTCAATAGTTACCAACTGGCGCAGAATTTCTCACATCCACTTTATCACTGCGGAAAGTATGGGTCTGTGCGGTCCAAATAAAGCCATTTACGGCTTCCCGTAAAATGTCTTTCTACCGGACCGTCGTCCTTTCACCTCTTTTTTCTTGCACTCTGGGGTGCAATCTCTGGGAATGTTCTTGGGTAACCCTGGGTACCCATGGGTACCCCATAAACACGAGCAGCTTACTCAGTGACTTGAGCAGACAAGGGAAGGGTACTACAGAGGTACTACTTTGGTTAACATTCTGGTTGTTAAACCTGGCAATGGACTATCCCCCACTTATATCCATTGAATGTTCTCATCATACAGCGGTATTTGCTATCGCCATGTTTCATTACCGGATGGTTTTCACTTCATAGTAACAACCCTCCAGTAATTTCCCATATTATCCTAAGAAAACCCATGGGTTTTCCATATCTAGTATGTATTACAATTGTAGGTACATTTCATAGGTGGGTTTTCCTTCTTGGCTCGACCAACCAGTAGAGACCAACCAGCGGCTTGCGGCCAAGCCTTTGGGATCTAAGGCAAAGGCAAATCCAGTGGCAAGTCGAGCAGCAAAGGAGATCGGGGGGGATCTGCTGGGGAATGTCACGAAATATCTGCCTTGGGGTTAAGATTTTGGCAGAAGATGGGCCGTTCAGAATGCCCTTGATTGGTTGTTTGGTTGGTCATTGTAGTTCTACCTCCTTGATCCACCTATAACAAGGTCCAGGGTTGAGTATTCAACTGCCCCGGTCCCAAGCGCCCAAAGCGCCCAAGCGTGGGCTGCGTCAGGCAAGTCCAGCGGCTATGGCAGCTACGGAAGCTACGGGTACTAAGCTGCTCAAGAGGTGCTTTCTGCGTCGGTGGTGGGCAAAGAAAGCACATTTGGCAAAGAAAGGGACGGTCAATCAACAATTTCGCCCATTTTTTTGCTTGCTTCAAGATATCTGGTTGGTGGTTTGGAACCTTTTTTATTTTTCCATATATTGGGAATAATATATAACCCCAACATACCCCAACTGACTTTCATCTTTTTCAGAGGGGTAGGTCAACCACCAACCAGATATGATTAGCCTTATTTGGGGATATCTTTAATTCGTTGAATCCTGAATCGTGTGGGTTTTCAGATGGAACGGGCCCCGGGCCTTCTTATTTGACCAACCTGGTTTCAAAGATCTCGTCTTTCCATCTCAAGAAGTGGCAGGAAAATCCCAATGGACTCACAGAATTTTCCTTTTTTTCCACCATTTTTCCTGGTGAACTCCGGCCGAATCATTGAATCCAGCACCACAATGCACCACACAAAACTGGGAGTTTTCCTCATCCCCTGCAGACCTCGGTCGAACACATCATTTTACATTGCAAATGTTGCTGGGCAGCATCCTTTGGGCCTTTTTGGAGGGTGGGAGTTTGGCTGAAGGAGAAATCATGAGAAATCGCCGAGTCGAAGTGCGACAACCAAGGCTTTTGAAAGAACCCAACCATGTTGACATTGAAGATGTGACATGTTTCAGCACCACGTGCAGCAGGCCTACGGACACCAACACTTTATGATTTTCTTGACACTTTTTGTAGGCTGTGCCCGGTCTTGACAATTATCTTGATACTCGTTTTCTGCCCATCACATTGAGGCATAGAGATGCACAACTCTTCATATTATACAAGTTCCGCATCCAAATGCATCTCTAGTGGATACTACACCCTCTAAATTCAACATGGAACCCCAAAGTTGTTGGGTTTTGGGAGATGATGTTACAATCATGGAAGCATAAATTGGGCTTCCATCAACTTCGAGGTTCCCGGACCGGCTAGAACTTTTTGTGAGAGCACAGACATCACAGACATGAGGACCTTGCAGAGTTTGGCTGGTGAAATCAGCGAGGGAAAAGCGGCGGATCTGACAGGTTTAATCTCCTGGGAGATTTACAGATTACCTGGACCCTTCATGGTGTAAGTAGTGATATGTTGCGGTGAACCATGGATTTCTGCTGGGAAAAAGCCAGACCTTGTTTCAAGATGTTACAAGGGCTAGAGAAACAGTCCAACTCATCAAGAATCCAGGTGGTTTCATGTTTTGCATGGCTTTTTTTGGAATGATGATCCCCATCGACCCAAACATGGACGATGATGCAGTAAAACCACCAACCAGTATAGTAACACCCAAACGATAGAAATATGTGAAATCCTGGTAGAATGGTGGCAGTCTAATGCAATCTATTCGATTTTTTTGCGTCACCATCTTCGTTTTGTGGTGATGATCACCAGGTTTCACTTTGATGCCTTGCTGGGTGGGGAACCGCCAACTGTCCGACCTTTCGCGGCTGTTTGGCGGCTCTAAAGGGCAACATTTGGAGCCACTGACGATCGTGGTCAAGCACAGCAGCGTCCGTTGCGATCGCGTGCCCTGGACCACTGGATCGTGATCTGGAGATGTTTGTTGGCCCACCAGGGATCGCGACCATCACTGGGGCTATCACATGTAGCCATGGTGCATGTAAGCATCAAAACTCCGCGGTTGGGATGGTTGTTACATCTTATTACCCTCTGGTTATTTAACATAGCCATGGGAAATGACCCATTTATTTATAGATGGTTTACCTGTTAAAAATGGTGATTTTTCATGGCTATGTTAAATAACCAGATGGTAATCTTATTACTTCATTTTACGACTGGGGGACAAAAAAGTTGTCATCCCCAGCAGGCTGGGCTGGGTTGAATCTGACAGTCGCACGGAAGGTTCATAAGAGCGCGCAAGGATCTGCTAATGATAGTGTCATAGTGTCTTTGAGGCAGGAAATTAATGGAAATTCAATGTGTCTAGGTTCTCAATTTGGACAATCACCCACATGGCTCAGATCCATCATGTGTAGTTCAATTAGATGATTCGCTGATTGAAACGCAGTGTTTTTCAGGGCATTGCCCGGGCAAATGAACAAAAGTGGTCAATGTACAATGTTTGGGTTTCTTATGCTACTACTAGTAGTATATCTATGTCAATATATGTGATGCATGCTTTGGTTTTTGGGTCATGAACATTCACAGTCACAATCCATCATAATCCCGCAAAAGCTGGATTGGAATTCGTTGGGCCTAACCCCTGAAACAGCCAGCATTTTTTGTCTTATATCATCTTCTTGTTGAGATCTAATTCGAGGTCCAAACACTATCAAAGAAATGATCATTTTGGTTGCTTCCAACTTGAACTTCAAGCAACTTGGGTTGCTTCTATATTCTCTGCTTGGTTGTTTGGAACATTTTTTATTTTTCCATTCAGTTGGGAATGTGATCATCCCAACTGACTTTAACTCCATGATTTTTCAGAGGGGTTGAAACTCAACCACCAACCAGATTACCATAGTAGCCATCATTAACCAAAAATAATAACCATTAATATTAACCATTATTAACCATTATTGACCATCATTAACCATATAATAATCATTATTAACCATATGTACCTGACAGCAATCTCCCAGCAGCTGCCCAGTTCCGAACGGCATCATGGACAAGTACCGCAAGGTGATG
>CAMXCT020002500.1:0-60646 GCA_947184155.2 Cladocopium goreaui | reverse complement strand
CGTAATCAGCTAATCATCACAAATGAACACATGTCAGGTGACTTGCAACCAGCAGAGTGGTTGATCTTACTTTGTGTTCCTATGACTTATGACTCTTATGAATCTTATGAATCTTATGACTTTATGACAGTTTTAGTCTGCAGCCAATCTCGCGAGGCCTACGTTTCTCGTGCGGCCACTGTTTTCAATGAGCTCAAGAAGCCCTACGCGCCTTCGGCTGAAGATTCGGTTGGTTCCGGTTGGCGTGGAAAAACCCGAGGGTTTCCTCCTTCAGAAGCCAGGGTTCCTAATCTGTCCCCAATCTTGAGGATTGAAACATCAGTTTTGGACGTTTAAATGGTGGTTAATTACTGTAGATCACTCCTGGTGATGTTCATAGAGGAAATTGAAATACACCAGACCCTCTGCCCAAAAATGAACCCAGTGTCAATGTGGATATGATCCAAGGTTATGATTTACAGAAAACCATGGATTTTGGCCCAAAAAACGCGAGGGATTTTGCTGGTACATGTTCCCTTGCATCAAGTCGACGAGTCAGCACACCTAGCAACTGAGGTGATCGTGCAAGCCACTGGCAACGCACTGACCAAAGCCGTCACAGCCGCGGAGGCCAAAGCCCTGGGGTAAAACCAATGGCTTTCGGATGCGGATGCTGTAGACATGCACTAGGTGAGCGCATGTGATCTATGTGTTTTTTTGGAGAAGTTCTGGAGATGGGACTTGGGATTCCATGTTTCTGGTTCACATGGTTCACATTCCGAATTTGGCAGTTGGGAATTCTGCTAGGAACTAGCTCAACTTCAACTCACTGATCTAGTTGTGGTTCAGAAATCAACCATGATCAACATGTCCACTGACGCTTGTTGATGAAATTGATTCATGATCAACCACATATTTTTTTAATGTTTGGCTGTGGAAAGCCGCTGGAACTTGATGGTCTTGATGCTCGACCTGTATCGAATCTGTTGATCACCTCTTCTGCGTTCCTGTTTCCCACGCTGCAGTGGGGATTTTTGTTTATTTGTTGGGTACATCATGGTACATCCATATCCCCCATTGAATCTGTTATTCCTATCCACATGTCATGTGTCGTCACATTCCCATGTTTGCTTAAGTTCTTGCTTTCGCCTGTCTGATTTTCTCTGCCCAAATCCACCAATTCAAAGAGGTTTTCACAGAATTGGTGAAGAACCTTAACCACAATTCCGAAACATGATGAAGTTGAAAGATTTTTTAAGGGCTCTTCTTGATTCCTTAAAACATAGCTGTTTGGTGGTTTGGAACATGTTTTTAATGATTTTCCATATATTGGGAATAATCATCATCCCAACTGACTTCAACTCCATCATTTTTCAGAGGGGTTGAAACTCAACCACCAACCAGATTACCATAGTAGCCATCATTAACCATTAATGATAACAATTAATATTAACTATTATTAACCATTATTAACCATCATTAACCATATAATAACCATGATTAACCATTATTAACAGTGAAACAACGATTTTTTCAGAGCCCTCCATCCTCCCCTTCCACCATGGGCAGGTCATCAAGCGTCGCTTCAAGGGTCTGCACCAAATCACTGAGCTAAAGACAGTGCCTGGGCGAAAAAATCACACATCGAGGGATGATGTGCTGAAGCGTTGGGATATAAGAAGTGTATAGAAAGAAAGTGTATATATATATATGTATGTACAATAAAATATTGATATGATAAGTACTTCTGAATAACAGTCAATAATTAGTGAATTGCACCTTTTTCCTGCAATGTATAGCAGTCTCAGTGTAACCAACATGACATAGAGATGTAGAGGAACTTTCGTGAATGGTGATGGAACCAAGATGAAAGATATCTTCTGATCTGGAGACGTGATGATTTCCCATCTCCGAGAGACTTCTCTCGGTGTTTTTTGTCAGATACAGGGTGCTACTGGTAGTATAGAAGAATAGCAATGTTCAATGATGTTCAGATATGCCATGGTAGATATTCGATGGCATTGTCATCTCACTTTTGATGAGTGTATCTGTTCTTGTTTCGCTTTGTGAATGGGTGACACTAACTGCAATCTCTGTCTCAGAAGCATGCACAGTTCTAGTTGCCATCCGGAAGTCGTACTTCCGAAAGTCAACCATCTGGGGATACCCCAAATCCACCATGAAATTCTGTCCGATCTTCCCATGGATGGTGTTTTTGATGGTGTGTTGACACACAACGGGGAGCTGCCTCCAGGGCAGCCGGCAGCCTCCAAGGTTGAGATCACCGATGAGTATGAACCACTCGAAGAAGGATTGGACAAGGTGCACCGAAAACCGCCCTAATCCGATTGAACGAATTGGCTAATTGTAGCAATGTGTTTTCTCCAATTCGTTTGATGTTACCTCAATTGTATTCTTATGTATTATATGTTGTCTCTATTTTTTTAAAAGAATAATATCTCATAATATGTTCTTCATTTATCCTATGTTCATGATATAATTTGTTTATCCCATGCTTTCAACCTTTGTTGCTTATCCCCTCCCATCCCTTCCACGTGTGAGGTTACAGATGTCCGAAACGTGTCCGTGGTGGAGATCAAACTTTCAAAGGCCTGAGAGTTAGCAAAGTTGGTTAAACAGTCGAACTAGGTGAATTCTTTGACGGTTAGATTGGTAATTTAATATTCTCTGGTTTATGGCTGTTATAACATATTATAACTATAATAATGCTTAGATCAATCAGCTTATAACTACCTGGGGCGCGAGCCCGTCGGATGTAATAAATCTGGGATGAAACCAACAAACACTGGTTGGTGGTTTGGAACATTTTTTATTTTTCCATATATTGGGAATAATAATCCCAACTGACGAACTCATATTTTTCAGAGGGGTAGGTCAACCACCAAGCAGTTTGGAAATGCGGGGAATCTATGTCAGAAAATGGATGATTTAGCAAGACATGTATCATTTTCTACTGGCATCTACTCATCTACTGGCAGTTTTAAGGAAGATGAGGTTTAAACCGTAGGTTAAACGGGGGTATCTGAAGATCTTTGTCTCATTGGATTACTGATGTTTGAAACGACACGGTGCGGATCTGAGATGTTCCACATTTCATGAACTGTTGTAGTAACTGGGGCATTTTTCACACGTTTCTCATTTACCCTCTGGTAAACTAACATAGCTATGGAAAATGGCCCATTTATAGATGGTTTACCTATTAAAAATGGTGATTTTCTATAGCTATGTTAAATTACCAGAGGGTAAATCAAAACCCTGCGGCTGTCTTTGTCCCCACACATTCCAACTATTCCACCTGGGAGCCCCTGATTTTTTTAGGAACCGAGGCGTCGCTTGGCCCAAAAAACGTGGTCAGGAACCCTTGGACGCGATGGACAAGGGCTACCAGCCCCCTTTGGACGAGTCCATGGTGAAAGAATTCGACCCCGAGGACCGTTGGAGACGTTGGATCCATCGGTTTCGAGTTCACTGGGAGGATTTGGATGGAGGTAGCTAGCAGAAATATAAATGGTTGGTGGTGACTGGAAGATTGGTTTAGTATGGGGTAATGATGGTTAATAATGGTTAATAATGGTTAATCATCACTGGTTGGTGGTGACTGGAACATGAATGGATTATGATTTTCCATTCAGTTGGGAACAATCATCATCCCAACTGACTTCAACTCCATCATTTTTCAGAGGGGTTGAAACTCAACCACCAATCAGAAATTCTTCGGCCAGCCTGTTTTGGGCGACTTTTTAAAAGGACATGCCCAGAATTTCACCATGGCTTATAGATTACGGTACTACATAGCTCTTTTTTGATACCATTTTAGGGTCTTGAAATTCCCATCTGATTCATGATTGGACTGGTAGACTATATCGATGATCCCCAAAGATCCTTGGTGAATTTCATCTCCCAGTGAGCAGGCTGGGTGCCCTTTTTGCTGGTGATTTTAGCAACAAACTTGCTGAAGAAACTTGATTTTTTCACCGGTAAACATGGGGATTTGTTTTGCGCAAGGATTGGTAAATGGAGAAGGATAGGTTTATGGCATGATATACCCTCTGGTAATTTAACATAGCTATTGAAAATTGCCATTTGTAGTGGATTTACCCATTAAAAATAGTGATTTTCCATAGCTATGTTAAATTACCAGAGGGTAGCATTTGTGGTTTCATCTGTTGCCATACATGGAAGATCATGGAAGTGTACCGACTTTGGTACCCGACTAGGAATTGACCATGAATTGCAGGGTCCTAAGACATGGGGACATGCCTCAGCAGGGGTACCCCCATCATCATGGATTCCAATACATGGCCATAAACTGGATACCCTCTGGTAAACGGGCTAACATAACTATGGAACATCTCACCATTTTTTATGGGAAAACTCACTATAAATGGCCATTTTCAATAGCTATGTTAAATTACCAGAGGGTAAATCATGATTTAAATCCTCGATTTTCAGGTACCAAACCCATATTCAGAGGGCAACATAGGCTTGGGATGGCTTGGGTGCAGAGTTTGAAAACCAGGCCATTCGGAAGTGACCTTTGAATTGTTTGGTTTAAGTAACGTCACCCTTGAAACGGTCACGAATCCCAGAGTGCTCACCTCTGCGATTCCCAAAAAGACAATCCTGCAGGGTCAAATTTTCCCCAGTGGTAAACATCAAAATCGCTGGGATTATGGATGATATATTGGATGATTATGGTTTACCATAAAAATTGGGGTTGGAGAGTTGGATAGCCATTCTATTTTGACCCATCCGTAAACATCAGAAGAGTTTGGATTTCTGGGTGGCCACTCTGGCGCCGACCAGGACATGGCGCGCGGAAGGGGCCGAGGCGGTGGCACCGGCAAAGGCGCGAGAAGTAAGAGAGGGATGGATCAAAACCCCTGGAAAAAACGTTGGGAATCTTTGGGATCAACAGTTTAACCGTGAAGAATGGGAGGTTTCTAATGTTGAAAGAACATGAAAGAACTGTGTTTGGACGAGAAGCAATATACAAAATAAAATGAAGGATAATAAAGGTACCTTGACCCACCGAACCTGCAGAATTCGTAGGGGTTGATTGGAGCATGATCAACGGGGCTAAGCAGCGGCGGTTTTAGTTTTTTAGTTCTCACCCTACATGTTTTGTTTTGGAAGCTAAGTTTAGATAAGGTTAAAACTGGGTACCTCAAATATCAATGGGCTGATTTATGGGAATACTTCCAGGAAACCACGGGTGTTTCTAATGCAATTCATCGGGGTTTCCGGGGACCATTTTCCCCCAGCCAGGCCGTGGCAAGGGCAAGGGCCGTGGTCGTGGCTCTGCCACTGGTCGCGGGTAGCTAAGCTGAAGTTGACCCCGCTCCGGCCGGTCCGGGCTGATGGCTTGTGGTCTTGTGGTCCTGGAAATCAACGGGAAAATCACAAGGAAACTGTGGATATTTTGCTGATTGGTGGTTTGGAATATTTTTTATGAGTTTCCATATATTGGGAATGTCATCATCCCAACTGACTCATATTTTTCAGAGGGGTTGAAACCACCAACCAGTTTGGAAATGCGGGGAATCTATGTGAGAAAATGGATGATTTAGCAAGACATGTATCATTTTCTACTGGCGGTTTTTAGGAAGATGCGGTTTAAACTGTAGGTCGTAGGTTAAACGGGGGTATCCTGCTGTCAAAGAAACCGATGTAATCCTAGATGTTGAAGATGGATCCAGATTAAATTAGCTGGATGTACGGAGCACGCAGGTGGATATTGGTTATGAACAAGAGCAAAAACCATCAAGCACACTTCAGGATTGCAACCTATAAAATATGGATAATATATGATAATATGGCTCAAGATTGAAATCTATAGGGTTTGATGATTATATAATCTTAAAATATGTCTTCAATACTCAATTCATCAATATTCATCATGAATTATGACTCTCCATGAATTAACCACAGTACCACTGAGTTGCCAGTTTCCGGCGCGGCGTCCTAGGAAAGGCAAGGGCAAGGGAAAGGCCGGGTCACCAATGGGACCATGGGGGGTTGAACGGGTTGAACTTCCTACGGCTGACAGAGTCGCGAGTCGCAACTGGAACCATGTCTGCAAAAAAGTGCACTGTGTAGATTTCTGTACACACGAGTCGTTTGGGCTGCTTGTACTCATCTTTTTTTTTGGATCCTGTTTTTTTGGCGGTTACTCCTCGACGTGAAGCGGGGCTCGCCATTTTTGCCAGGGCAAAGGCAAGGCCTCCGAAGCGCCAAAGGGTGGCAAGAGTGGCAAAGGCCCCGAACATCCCATGAAATCCCATCATTTTGCTATGTCCAAGTGTTAAGAACCATGGCACTGCTTGGGTGGTTGACCTACCCCTCTGAAAAATGATGGAGTTCGTCAGTTGGTATGATGACATTCCCAACTGAATGGAAAGTCATAAAAAATGTTCCAAACCACCAACCAGTGTTGGTTCAAACACGTCCCAATAATCCAATAGGTGGCCTTGAACATTTCAATCAGGTGGTGAGTTCATCCCATTTTTGACCCAATGGTTCGCACCGTCACGGAAGATTCCGCACTGCTCATCGAGGTGGATACCTGGCTTGTTGCCTGAAGTTAGGCAGATGTCTATGCTTACACTGGATACTATATACAATAGTACAATAGAATATATATTATAGTTATATATATATATTTATATATTTATATTAATGACGTAGAATGTATATAATATGTACGCTAAATTATTAATATGAATTATCAGGGGATGTACAACTACGATATGATGACAATTTCCATGCACCCATGATTTTGCAGATGTATTTTATAGATGCTGAACGTCCCCATGAAAGCAGCGCAGGAAAGGGTAAAGGCAAAGGCAAGAGCTCCAAGGTGCACTGCGCCATCATTGGCGATGGGATTTGTGGTGGATATATCGAACTAGCTACCCTCTGGTTATGTCAAAATAGCTATGGAAAATGGCCATAGAAATAGTTGATTTGCCCATAAAAAATGGTGGATCTTTCCATAGTTATGTAAACGTTTACCAGAGGGTAGATGGGGTTTTGTTCAAGAGCATGCTAGGCACTGTTCAGATGCATTGGTGACTTATCGCTGGTTGACCCATCATTGGTTGGCTGATAGCGACCAGGAGGATTGCACCCTGTATTATAGGCATTATAGGAACCTCAGCCTTTTTGTGAAGGGGAAGCTGATGGGAAGGAGACAATTTTTTCAGTTGGGATGTTGTAAGTACCTAACCAGACTTATTAATTTCATCCTGTTGGACACTAATATCAATAGCCATGGTTAGTTCACCCGCTTATGTATACATGGAATAAGCCAAAGGAATGAAACCCTATTTATGAATGAGTCATGGGGTCAACTTGGACAAATCCGGATAAACTCAAATTATATTTGGGTCATCAATGCGGTGTACACGAGTACATCATCCCCACTGACTCACCATACAAGGTGATTTTGAGCAGTGCTGAAGCAGTGCTGAAATATTCTTGGATGTATGGCGAGTTGGGGGGCGATACAATACCCTCATATTTCATGGTTTCCTTATTAAAATGAAGATGTTTTTGGAGTCTAGCACCCTTCGGGCAATTGAATAGTGGTTGACCTTCACCAAGGCTTATTTTCATTGGGGAATATAGGGAAATTGCTTGGTCTCAAACAGATATGGCTACAGAGGAGCCCATGACAGGGCAAGTACGACGAGGAGCCATCCAAGGGCAAAGGAAAGAGCAAGAGCAAGGGAAAGAGCAAGGGAAAGCATCTTGGCCTTTCTTCGGCGGATGTGGTCAAGATAGGTCAATATTTTCGATGGGAGTTTGGCATTTTCTGGGCACATTTTCCCTTAATAGTCCAAAAGTAAATCATATTATCATATAATTTTCTGGTACCAGAGCAAATGGCCCAAATGGCTTGGCGCTTGAGCGGCAAGAGCTTGACATGATACTTCACTTTGGAGCTGAAGACAAATGGGACTAGCCATGCCATCAACCACAACGGTTAGCTGGGGATCCGCCTAACAAGCAGCACAGGTATGATGAGTACGATGAGCCCAAGGCTGGTGCAGAGGGAGCCTGGCCTGGCAGTGGAACATCAGCCATTTCTATTCATTTATAGTTGATTTGTGATTTGTAGTTGATTTATAAATGAACCAACTATAAATCAACTATAAATCAACTATAAATCAACTATAAATCAACTATTTTCATTTTATTTGTTGATTTATAGTTGATTTATAGTTGATTTTACGGTTGGAAACGGGGGTTGCCACGTTTGATGACCTCTGGGTATATGATTTCTAAGCTGCTTCACGCGCTTTCTTCCGCTCGCTCCAGTTTCGTCCCAGACTTGTGTCCGGGTGAAGGCTTCAGGCTGCGATTTTCCTCAAGGCGAAGTCCTTCCACCTACCCTCTGGTAGTCAAACATGGCGTGCTGGAAAATCACCGGAAAATGCAGGTGTTCCTAGGAAAATCATCTTAACCCAGGGATTTTCCAGCACACCATCTTTGACTACCGAAAGGTAGCGTTGAATAACAACCTATTGAAACCCTGGATTTGGATCTATCCATTCATAAAAGGGTATGGTCATCCCTCCATGAAAACGGGGTCAATACACATTCGAGTCGGAATCCCATCTGGTTGGTGGTTTGGAACCATGGAATTTTATTTTCCATAATATATGGGAATGTCATCATCCCAACTCAACTGAACTCCATCATTTTTCAGAGGGGTAGGTCAACCACCAACCAGACAATGGTATAATCCTTCCCATTGACCTTCATATCTTTCGATATATGGTTATTGCACCACCAACCAGTATATAAAGCTTATATGCAATCAGGATTTTTTCAACCAAGAAACATCACTGGCGGAGCCTACATATCCCTGGGGGGTAAGGGAGTTCTGGCTGCCCAGGGAAAAGGTAAGAGCAGCAAGGGTGGCAAGGGAAAGTCCAAGAGCAAGTCATGGGAGGCTCTGAGCTCTTTACCATGGGGGTGCTTGGTTGGGATAGAACATGACAACTTGCCCTCTGGCTACATACTGTATGGTTACATATGGTTACATATGGTTACATATGGTTACATATGCAACCAGTT
The DNA here is from genome assembly GCA_947184155.2 of Cladocopium goreaui. Lineage (NCBI taxonomy): Eukaryota > Dinophyceae > Suessiales > Symbiodiniaceae > Cladocopium > Cladocopium goreaui. The sequence continues at coordinate 51,562 of CAMXCT020002500.1, read as the reverse complement.
ATATATACCCACTTACAACTGGAACTGCACTTAGAGAGAGAGGCTGCGGCGGTTAGCTTGGCTCAAGCCAAAATTGAACGTCATTGAACCACCGCCCTTGGAATATCTTGGAATGGCCAGCTTGGAATGGTTGGGCTTGCCTAAAGTAAAACATATTGATTGGGCAAATATTGATTGCGTCCCTGGGGGATCACCCTCCACTCTTCCAGGAACCATATCACACCACATCCCCCAAACCGTATCTCCCAACCATATCCCACGACAACCACGACGCATTTTTTTCCAAGATATGGTCATCTTCCACCATCTTATTATTCTCCCCACTAATAGCCATGCATAGGCATAAAATAGCATTTGTCCAAAGACTCTTCTCCATTGGCCATAACTCCGGTGCAAGGTGGTGAACCCCTGGTTATAAGTTAGTTTACGAACCATTATGAACCATAGTAACTTTCAGGATGGCCCCCCCCCAGTTATCAGTTGGTTTATCAACACCATTAACTATAGTTATCTATAGCTATATATCTACCATAAACCATAGAATTCAGCCACTTATATTTCAACTGAACGCTATTGACTGGGGGGCCCCATCCTGTACTAACTACCTCGATATATCAACATTTTCGCCATCGAAATTGGCCAGGATTCCTATTCCCCGCCCAAGCGCCAGACTGGTTACTCAGGAGGCGGCTGGTGGCCCCAAAAAGTTGCTGGTGTAGTTGGTCAAAGACCCCCCAGTACCCATAGGATCCATGGTGCTGCTATATATGGTATTTACCATCAATATACCCCAGTCATGTTAGCATATATACCAGCACCATGGATCCTATGGGGTATGTAAGTAACTTGATCCATCCCCATGTTTGGGGTCCGAAAAATTTTCGGCTGAAATCCCCCTTTCATGGCCGTTTTTTTATGATGACAAATGTCACTAACCGGTATCATATTTTCAGTATACGAACTATATTAACCGGTTGGTGGTTTAAAACATTTGGATGATTTTCCATAATATATGGGAATGTCATCATCCCAACTGACTTCAACTCCATCATTTTTCAGAGGGTTGAAACTCAACTCAACCACCAACCAGATTACCATAGTAGCCATCATTAACCATTAATATTAACCATTAATATTAACCATTATTAACCATCATTAATTAACCATATAATAACCCATATCTTCAGAGCGTTTGCCATTTTTTGTTTGGGAGGAGAAATGGGAGGAAGATCATCCTTTCTGGAACGTTTCTGAATTAACCGCCAGGGATCCAGAAATGTTGGATCGGTACTGTTTGGATCGGCATCCCCAAATAGAAAAGTTCAATCCTACTAAAGCTAAGATAAGCTAAGTATTACTAGATGTATATAGTGATAAAAAATATATGGTTCCATCTTTTTGGGGATTAGCTTACTATATTAAACTTTCAATTTGAGTCGCTGTTTTTTTTTTACCAGAGTGACATACCCCGTGATCCATTTTTGCCGGGTTTCTTCGGGCGGCCATTGTATGTTTTCTGATCTTCAAGATCGACCATGGTGACCACGACTTGTGATTGGTGGATTCAAGGATATGATTATACAGTAGCAAAAACGACGAGTGAAAATCCTTGGTGGAAGGTGGAATTCAGTTGGGTTTGTCTGATCTAGATGTATACCGGCTACCCCCAAAATAATGGCTATTTAATTGAACATTTGATGATGGACCAGTGGATTGTAGGGACAGCCTATATTCCGACAAACCCAGTTGAGATTGGTCGAATTGGATGTCTCTTGGGCCAGGTGGAAGGTCCTACGATGATTGGAAATATGAGGACACCGAACAGGATGGTGCCCCCCAGTTATAAGTTGGTTTATAAACCCCTTTAACTATAGTTATATCTGCCATAAACCATAGTTATGGGAGTTATAAACCAACTTATAACTGGGGGGCACCACCTTGAAAGCAATCCTGACATTTTTTGGGACCGGTGGCGCGATCCATTCAGGTCCACCATTCAGATCTGGTGGTGACTATCTGGTTGGTGGTGACTGGAACATGAATGGATTATGACTTTCCATTTCATATATGGGAATGGAATAATCATCCCAACTGACTTTAACGAACTATGATTTTTCAGAGGGGTAGGTTGAAACCACCAGCCAAGTAATCCTTTTTCCATCCTTTCTGAATGGCGCCAAACTTGGCGGTGATCAGGTCACTTTTTTTGCAGGGTCTCCAACAGGGACATTTAGGATCATCTAACGGGGCAACTTCAACGACCGCACTGCAACCTTACTTGAATGATGGTTAGGATTGGGGGAACTATCCCAAAATAGCCTTAGAGTTCATCTTATTTTAGGTCCGTGACTTCTTATAGTTTATCCAAATATGATGGACAATCTCCCGTTTATAGATTTAGATGATTCTCTTGGCTAGAAACCTCCGTTGATGGGGAATTTACCCAGATCTACCTTAATCGACCAGGACAGGAGCTACGGCAGGTCCAAGGGCGGAAGTTGGGGCAACTCCTACGACGACTACAGAAGCGTCTTGGCGATGCCGGACACGAGCGGCCTGTAGCAGGCCTGTAGCGAGCTGAGAGGATGTCCATTTCATAGAATTCGACGGCATAACATATAACATGGTACAGTAGTTCCAAAGATGAACCATCCCCAATGTTAATGTGATTTAATCAGATGTTAATAGACAAATTCATGGGATTTAATATGAATTAATGGTGATCTAATGGGATTTTGTGGTGGTTAGTCAGGATTTATCCAACAAACAACGGGGATATGAATAGGAATCATGGTACAGTAATTCCAAAGGCCTGGGAGGGTGTGCCGAGTCGGTAAAAAAACATGGAGCTCCAAGAAAAGCTCCAAGAAGATGAACCAGTTCGCCCAGTTTTCCTGGAAACGTATGGAACAGTGTTGTAGTAGCATAACATATCCCAAGTAGGGAGGTCTATGATTGGGCAGCATGATTATACATCTATGAATAATCTAGATATTTCTAGACATAGACATGCAATGAGATACACATGGATACATAGATCAACAGATGGGTTGAAAGATAGAGATACAGATGGATAGATTGATAGATAGGCAGGTATATGGTTGGATAGATTATATACTGGTTGGTGGTTTGGAACATTTTTCTATTTTTCCATATATTGGGAATAATCATCCCAATTGACTAATATTTTTCAGAGGGATAGGTATACCCCTGACCAGTATATGTCACATCAATCTCGCTATATAACCAACATTAACCTAGGAAAGGGATGCACTGGTGATTCGACCAACCATTTTCATCAGTTGGCCTCTGGTATAGACTGGCTGTTGGTTTCAAAGACGTCTTGTCTTTATACGTTGGAATATGCCAATCATCACGGATCAGAAATCAGGGTTGACGCCGCGTGACGCCAGCAACCACTTCTCCGAACATTTTCTGTTTGTTTTGAGAATAGACTTACTGTAGATTCTCCGGGTCCATATTGGAGATTTCAGCTTGAAATGATGCTGAAATTCCATGAAATTCCCCGAAACATAGGGATGTAGAATTGTGATTGAAGCCAAGCAGAAACAAGATTTACGCCAAATGGAAACGGCTCCCCAGCATGACGCCCGACCCTGAAGAACTGCTTATAGTATTACTACGCCGTTCATCGGGTTCCCTGCGATGTTTGGTCCACCTCCCCACTTGGGGGTGCAGGGGAACCATAATAAGTGGACTATATAACCATAGTAACTCTTGGAGGTTATCACCATAATTATACTATGATACCATTGTTTTTCGAGGGTGCAACCAAACAGGGTCCCCAGTTTCCCACGTATTTTTTTGTTTTGGAGAATTGATGGTATTTATGTTCATAGCCACTATTACTAACCGTTGTTAACCATTACTAACCACTATCAAATCCTATTAACCACCTGGTTGGTGGTTTGGAACATGTTTTATTTTCCATTTCATATATGGGATGTGATCCTTCCCATTGACTCATATTTTTCAAGATGGTTATTGCACCACCAACCAGCCACTATCAACCGCTCTTACCCCCACTATCCTCACCAAGGCAAAGGCACAGGCAAGTCCAGCAAGGGCAAAGGTGGGGAGATGCGGAGAGATTCCGGGGGGGTTGTATCAGTAGAACTGGGAAAATGATGGTATAAAATGATTTGGCTATATATATATATATGTGTGATGAATTATATATAGTTAATAATCATATATATATATAAGCTACAGGGCTATAGAGGTTTCCTTAAATGGGGGTAGCCTGAAATAGATGGTACATTACATTACATTACATTACATTACATTAATAGATACATACATACATACATACATACATACATACATACATACATACATACATACATACATACATACATACATACATACATACATACATACATACATACATACATACATACATACATACATACATACATACATACATACATACATACATACATACATACATACATACATACATACATACATACATACATACATACATACATACATACATACATACATACATACATACATACATACATACATACATACATACGTACATACGTACATACGTACATACGTACATACGTACATACGTACATACGTACATACGTACGTACATACGTACATACGTACATACGTACATACGTACATACGTACATACGTACATACGTACATACATGCATACATGCATGCATGCATGCATACATACATACATACATTCATACATACATATGTAGTTAGCAATGTGATATTTGGTTATCCGGTTGTCCCATAAGACTGTGTTGGAAACTGAGGAAAATGCTGATGAAGCTTGAGATCTTGGGATGCCCATGGATGCCCTGTTTTCAGGCAAACCCATATAGTCATTGTATAACTTGTAAATATTTTTTCTGCATGTTACAATTTCTTGACATTAACCATCAGAACTGGGTGATTTGCCCAATCACTCATTTTGTGGTTCAGCAGCCAGCAACGTTGTGGGTAGCCGATACATATAAGGGGACCAAGCGTAGGACTAGCCCACCTTTGCCATCGATTCTGATGAGAATGTGTACACATCACTACGCAAACATGTACATATCCATATGTATATGCAGAAAATAAAAATATGGTGTACACATATACATATAAATAGTACACAGCATTGCCCCTCATGTTGACAATATTTGTAGACGTCGCAGGGAAGAGCAGCAAAGGCAGCGGCGGCGGCGGTGGCAGCTACAATTATTTTTACTATTGAGGTCAGCAGTGCACAGGGATTGTCAGTGGTCTGTTGTGGTTGTTGTGGCTCTTGTGGTTGTTGTTGTTGCTGGTGGTGGTGGTGGTGCTGTTGTTCTTCTTCTTCTTGTCGTCGTCGTCATTTTTTGACGCTATCCAGGATCACACCGTGTTTGAGGGCTGTTCTAAGATGAGCAGTGGCTGCAAAACCTGCTCCTGTTGGTTGATGAAAACCATCAGCTTTGTCAGGTTTTTAACCATCAAGAATAATATGTGGATAACATTGATAAATGACCATTAGGGTTGATTGATTACTATATGGGGTGTTATACTGTCAAAGTTTTGTTGGCGATTATAAGAATCCATGAAATGAGAAATCCGTTCTTTACCAATTGTGGTCATACAACCCTGAGATGTCAGAGCAACGAAAAAGGTACATTCACAATTATTTGCATGTAGACGACTTTCCTTGGATCAACCCCACACAAAATCTCCATGAAATCGTCTGGGGAAACCCACGGTGTATTATCCAAGTTTTTAAGTTTCATGTTTTTTTCATTACAAACTGGAGCAACTAGTGGATAACAAACACAATAAACATAGTGGATACTATTGTTATACTATTGTTCATTACGTTCTCGAATCTATAGTATCAACTTTCATCAAACAACCCACAATGTAAGCATTAAATTACTTTACTTCGTGTGATCCCCACCATGGCATTTATACATTTTGTTACTGGCAAATCTTCTGGCATTCTATCTGACATATTTTCTGGCATTCGATCTGGCATTCTATCTGGCATATCTTCTGGCATTCTACCTGGCATATCTTCTGGCAGATGTTCTGGCATATCTTCTGGCAGATGTTCTGGCATATCTTCTGGCATATCTTCATCTGGCATTCTATCTGGCATATCTGGCATCTTCTGGCATATTATCTGGCAAATCTTCTGGCATTCCATCTGGCATTCTATCTAGCATATCTTCTGGCATATTATCTGGCAAATCTGCTGGCATTCTATCTGGCAAACATTCTGGCACTTTATCTGGCATATCTTCTGGCATTCTAGCTGACATTCTATCTGGCATTCTATCTGGCATACCTTCTGGCATTCTATCTGGCATATCTTCTAACATTCTATCTGGCATATCTTCTGGCACTCTATGTGGCATATCTTTTGGCGTGGATACTCGCGGTTGAGGTCCGGCAGGGAACACTGGGCGTGGATGGTCGTGGTTGAGGTCCGGCAGGGAACACTGGGCGGGGATACTCGCGGTTGAGGTCCGGCAGGGAACACTGGGCGTGGATGGTCGTGGTTGAGGTCCGGCAGGGAACACTGGGCGTGGATGGTCGTGGTTGAGGTCCGGCAGGGAACACTGGGCGGGGATACCCGCGGTTGAGGTCCGGCAGGGAACACTGGCGGTGATGGTCGTGGTTGAGGTCCGGCAGGGAACACTGGGCGTGGATGGTCGTGGTTGAGGTCCGACAGAGACCACTGTGCGTCGAGGGTCGCGGTTGAGCAGGAGGAGGAGGAGAGTAGAGGAGGAGAGGAGACGAGGAGAGGAGAGGAGAGGAGGAGCAGGCAACTGACATAAAATCTAACAACCCTCACCTGGCAGGTGGGGAAAAACCCACAAAAAGTGATTTGTTCTGTCTCTTCCAACTGGTAACTCAGTTTCTTTTCCTCTGTTGGCCACCGCCACCTTCTACTGGCTTGAGCGCGGTTTGCGCCAGAGCTGGTAACACTACAAGGAGTTGGTTTGCAGTGTGGCCTACAATATGGACAATTGGATTTGAACCTCTGAATGGCAATGAATTGCGCAGCAAACAATATCACAAAGTTGAACAAAGTCAAAATAAAACGCCAAAAGGAAGCAAATCAAGTTACAAGAGGATCTGTTGCAAAGTTGGTCTGGCATGTGGCCAGAAATTGGCAATTAGACTAAGAGCATCGATGGCAACATGGGAAAACCCACCCATCGAAGTGAAAAGGGGCGGCTCAGCTACGCTGTAGCTCTCAGCAGCAATGCTTGCAAGGCGGGCATTGGTTGCTAAGGACTCTGCCAGTTCAGTCAGCGCAGTTCTGGCCAACCTCAAACTCTCCAAAATCCCTGCACTTTCCAAGTTTGCATATGCCAGAGACACATTCAGCCGAAGCATGCAAAGGCACAGGCCCGACAGAAAGGCTAAGCGGCAGAGTTGGAAAAGGCATGCCCAAATCAAATTTTCCACAGCTGCTGAGATCCAACCGCCTAGCCGATGTAGTCGCTCAGACTGGCCAGGCTTAGTCTTCGGGCCTGACTTGGCAATGGAGCCGGCACGCACACGGCGCCCAGTCTTGCTCACCTTTGCTTTGCCTGCTGCAGGTCGTTTGGCTTTCTGCTTTGGGGCTGCAGCGCTAGCTGGCATCGAAGGGGCACTTGCTGGGGTTGACGCCTTCTGTCGGCTCTTGCTCCGAGCGGGCACAGGCGCTGGGGGGTTCTGTGCAAGGCTGCTGGGAGGAGAAGATTGCGCTTCTTGGAGACGCAAGAGCTGCTGCTGGAGAATGGTCTGCTGCTGCATCTGTTGCTTTTGCATCTCAAGCGCAGACAACATGAGCTGGTCAGGCCCTGGGTTGTCCGCAGGCACTGCGGGCTTTGGGGCAGGAGCACTCATTTGCGCTGGCGGGGGGTCTGCAGCGCTACCTGCCAAACAAGCCATGATGCTTTGCGCACCTTGGTCAACAGTCTGCTTGCCATCCTTGTTGAAGAAGGCGCCTGCAGTATGTTCAACGGCTTTCAAGGCCGCAGCAGTCACTCCAGAGCAAACACCATCCCAAGCAGATGTCAGCATTCCACCAGCCAACCTGCTGAGTGAGGAGTCATGGTGCTGACTCTCGGGCTGCCAAGCCGGCTTGCGCCATCCATGGTAGTAGTTGCCATCTTGCCACTGGGAGCTACGGTGCCAGGATCTACTTCGAGACCAACCCTTTCCGTAGCCACCTTTCCCCATGGCCGCGTAGACCTCTCGCTTACGGTGAAGGCAGGCCCCGAGCTGAGCCGGTATTTCTGCAATGTTTGGCTATTGCTTTGATTTTTTTTTTGGGGGGGGTAAGTATTTTTCAGGAAGTGAACAACAAACAACTCTTAAGATTTTGGCTGAATTACAGCCCACAAGCAACAATTTCAGCATGACATTGGAACACACGCGGTCGGTCCACAGTTTCGAATAGCGTGTTCCAATACTTCCCGGCCATGCGTGATTGCAGCAGGGAAACGTTTGCCACGTCGCCAAATGTGTAAAATCGTTTGAAGTGGATATCCATGCAACAACCAAATTTGGAGTTCACACTCTACAGCTCTTTTCATGTCGTTTGCGGACAAATCAAGGGACAGCAGCCGGTTAAGCTTTCCATTGAGAATCGCACTGAGCAAGCTCACATCTAACATGGCATGCCCTTGGAAAGGCATCAAGCGGAACTTGGTCGGCAAGCTGACCCTACCAAGCGCTGCTTCGTTCCGCCATGCATGCTCCATGCCGTGTGCATGTACATTCAAATCACCTCCACTGCACGTGAGCCATACATCCAACCAGGGCAAGCCAAGTTCGGATGGCTTGGTTTCGTCAAATGAAACAGGTTGGTCATAAATATGGCCGGGCAACTCACCGAGGCAAGCAGAGCACAAGGTTGTCGAAACAAGTGCAAGGTCATCAACATATCTTGTGGCAGCAACCGTGTTTTGAAAAGAGAAACCCGGGGGACACCACCCATTGTTTTCATCACGCGCAAGTTTTTCTACAAAAGCTTGTTCAGACACACCGAGGAAAATGGACGCACACTGTTTTGAAAGAAAGCCACCGATAGGAACTCCTCTGCACTGCTCATACACACATGGCCCAACTTGAACGCATGTTTGGCCAAGGGCAAGATCCGTAATGGTGATTATATCGTCCCAGCGGTGGAGCGTTGCACCCTGAGATGGTCTGAAGTTGTTTCTGGCAAACCAAAAATGTAGCTTACGACTCTTCTTTGTGACAACCCCAAAAGCATTTGAAGTATTCTGGAGTTCAGTTATCAACTTTCGCAGGCGATGGAGGACTTCATGTCTGGAAATTTCTTCAAAAAGTTGGGCCGCGTCACCAACCCACGCGCACAGCGGCTGCTTAGGGGCACCGCAGCGAAAGCAAGCACATGTGAAAGAGTGTTGGTGTTCGAGTTGGGCAACAGCACCCCGCAAGTCTTTCACCGCCGAAAACAAATCAGCAGTTTCAAACCCTTTGCCCCAAAGCCGAACAACAGCCTCAAGTGATTTTGCATTCTGTTTATACATCCAACGGCACGGGTGAGCAGCCCAACTAACAACACGGCGGCAGCATGCATGCGAAGGTTTAATACAAACACGTCCTACACCACTCTGAAAACATTTGGTTTTGATATTGATGTACATGTATGGAAGCTGCCACTTTCGCCAACGGCTGCGCAAAGCAAACGGTTGGAGGTGTGGCGGCAGCCGCTGTTCGTGCTGCTCTCTATAGGTTTCAACAATTTCACAAATGAGACCTTTGTGGGGAAGCCAGTGATGTTTATCTTGGTTAACCATGAGGACAAGCAGCTTGTGATAAACTGTCACAGGCATGATCCAGCAAGCAGCTTTGTCTTTGTCTTCTTGAACAGCAACATGACCTTGTGGCACTGTCAATTTCTCGGCATAAGCCAAGTGCTGGGTAAAATCATTGCATTCACTTTTCGCACGTGACCACAGCCAGCCTTGAATATGTCTTTTCCAAGTGGCTCCACCAGGGCGCGGAAGCGCTTGCAACCATTTGTTGACACTAAGCATGGCATGCACGGCAGCAACCCTGGGGGGTTCTAACATGGGGGTTTTCCAATACAACTTACAAAGCTTCATTTGCCTAGCATCAGAGGGGGTCAGTTGCAACGCTTCCAGCGGCATGTGAAACAACCCGGCATCCCTCATGTTACGACATGCTTGAATGTGCTTCCACCTCGACGTGTAAGCTTTTCGCCGTGGCACTACAGCTTGCACATTCTGGGTCCACCAACTGGACAGTAAGGGGGAAGTCACACTCCTCAAGTTTCTGCGAACATCTTCCAAACATGCTTTGAACACACAACGAGGCAAGGCTGAAGGCCACCTGATTTTTACTCTTTTGCTTCCTGGCAAACCGTGTTGCCTCAGCCAGTTATCGCACGCCTTCACGCCTTTGGCCCGCAAGCGGGATGACGGTTGCGCAAGCAAAGTACGGAGAGCAACCACGGCTTCACAACCAGCTGGTTCTGAACCCAGCCCCCAGCGCTGCTGGATAGAATCCCACGACACATCTTTGGTATTGCAAAGGTAACAAGCAAAAAGCGGTTTGAGGCATGCAGCTCGCAAATCAAGTGGCCCAAACTGGCCAAAGGTTGCGCGACGATGCGCCAAAACGTGTTGGTAAGCTTTGTGGAAAGGCATGAAGAAGGCTTGTTGCAAGTATTTGGCATCCTGCAATGAATCCTTGCAATCAACTACAATTCTTACAATTTTTTGTGCATGATTGTGGACTACATGCAAGTGCCGGACTGCTTGTTGCCCGAGTTCAGTGGTTCGCCGGAACCGTGGTAACGGACGTCTGTTTCGCTTACGACTAGCTACACTATGTCTAGTTGGCTTTTGGGAGGGGGCCTGTGTAGATTGGCTGTTTGCTGGCCAATGGCCGATCCGCAAATGGCACTGTTCCAAGGCACGGACCCTTTGCAAATCCGACACCGCTACGACCCATACTGCCAAATCACCTAGATGTATGTTGTGGAATATCTTAGTCTTCCGCAAATGTTTAGCATAACTAGCTGACCATCTCACTAACTGAATGTCATGCAAGTGCTCATAAAACCGTGGCATGGGCGCCGACATGGAGCAACGCCAGGCACGACGATCACCAGATGTGCTTCCAAGGTAACAGCCACGCAAAGAGCACAGCAAGTACAAGCAACCATGGTCAAGGGGAATGCCTTGCTTACACTCAAGTTGGGTGGACAAGAAAACAACACACGAGCGCACATTAGCTGTTGTCAGCTGCCCTGGTTGGAACATGGCGGCTGTCACGTCAGGGTGGACGCATTGCAGCCTTTGTTTTGCCCATCTTGTTCTTTTGCAACCAGCAGTAGCCTGCCAACGTGTGTGCAAGAACAACCGAATGCAACCGCACATGTGAAGCAAGTGGTCAAACTCCAAGCTGGTCTGTTTTTTAGTTTTCATGTCATGCGGCAACATCCAAGCAACCATGGCACGGGTCACCAAGCCTAGCTGGTGGGAAAGCACCTTTGCCAGGCTTGGGTCGCCGCAAGCAACGACACAAATAATGCAACAACGCAACACACATTGGCTGACAGCACTGTTCTCAGACAACGAAAGCCTGTCTGAAAACTGGCTCGCCAACGTTTCCCAGACATGTGGAGGCATGTGCACCTGGTCACCCCATGTATACAAAGCACCAACAATGCGGTCGACTAGCTCCTTTTCTGACAATGTCAAGACATCAACACCGGACATGTCAGGGAGGCATGGTCGACCAGGAGGCTTAGCCATAGGCAGAGGCAACTTACAGTCAGCAGCGCACGTAGCCTGCGACGTGAATAGCCACATGGATAGAGAGGCCAAGCATGTGAAGACACAACTTACAATTCGTTGCAACAAGAAGCTACACCAAGCAATCATGCAATTCAACTTGCGATAGAAAGATCTGCGCACTCTGCGCTTCCAAGATCGACGCAGAGGTCGTTTGCCTCTGTGCGCTGTCATCTGAGAAAATTAGACAAACTATTTTTTCTTAAGGAAAGTATCAGTAAGGTGTGTAGGGCCAGGCTGCGAGCCTAGCGCTCTAAACAAGACAAGGTTCAATTCCGGGTTTTTCTTGTCTGGACTCACTGGTGTCCTTGGTGACGTATAACGCCGAGACCGCAGCTCTCAAGTAGGGTCCGGTCAGTTACACGTTAAGATTTGTTCTGTCTCTTCCAACTGGTAACTCAGTTTCTTTTCCTCTGTTGGCCACCGCCACCTTCTACTGGCTTGAGCGCGGTTTGCGCCAGAGCTGGTAACACTACAAGGAGTTGGTTTGCAGTGTGGCCTACAAATATGGACAATTGGATTTGAACCTCTGAATGGCAATGAATTGTGCAGCAAACAATATCACACAGTTGAAGAAAGTCAAAATAAAACGCCAAAAGGAAGCAAATCAAGTTACAAGAGGATCTGTTGCAAAGTTGGTCTGGCATGTGGACAAAAAGTGATGCAAACTCGCAGCAAATGAAGCAGCAATGATCAGCCCCAAAGAAAGCCATGGTCAATTTTCCTGAATGCTAGGTACCACTGCGGCTGCACCTCGGCGACAATGATGGGGATTCCCCAGTTATAATTATGATCCACATCGATGATCGATAGATTGCGCTTATTACATCTAATTAGTATGTTTTCAGACAAGCCAACATAGACCCTGAGCATGGTAACATAGTTAGTTTTTAGTCGAAACATGTGGAAACTAGTCTTTCAACCCCCTAGTCGGCAAGGTCTACGTTTGTCCAGGGAAGGTACCACATTTAGTAAATAAGCTGATGCTCGAAGAATTCTGCTAGCAGTGGTTTAGTAAGTTTGTTCACCTCATTCAGCATCAATTTTTGCAATGTGGTAATGTGGTACTGGTACCCAGATGTGCTACTAAGATCTATATAATAAGTTGTACTGTGAGAAACGGCATGGGTAGCTTGGTTCAACTGTTTTTTTGCCATAAGTGGTGGTGTATAATATATGTGATATGCAGATATGCATGCATACATGCATGCATCCATGCGTACGTACATGCGTACATGCATACATACATTCATATATATATATAATCTACATTTATAATCATACAATGTTTTTTTTAAACATATGCATATATATACATCTATATCTATATATACATACATATCTACACATTGGTACATATATATGTAAATATATACATGTATATGCATGTATGATATATATATATATATATATATATATATGATGTGTATGTATACAAACCAACCACATTTTCTGTCGCTGGGTATCCAAGATGTGGAAAACTAAATTAGATAAGCCCTGCCTCATCAACTCAATTTTAATTTGGTGGTATTCGTTTTGAATACCAAAAACGGATAAAAAGGGTAGGGGATTGTATTTACATGCTTTCCAGAGTTGAAACTACACGCGATTTCGGAAATCTCTTCCATCTCTGATGTGAAGTGGTTAATGATGTTTTTTTTGGGAAAATCCCGGGTGGGTATGTGGTTTCTGCCTACCTTTTCGCACTGCGAAATTCAACCACCATCTCACCAGGGCGTTCCCAAAGATGGAGGGTGTCAGAAAGCAATGGCTGCATGGGAAAAATGTGATTTAATATGATTTAACCATAGGAACATGGTGATCTAATGGAAATGATATATGTTTAACAGGCAATGATTTTTGGTTTTCCATGGCTGCCAGGGCCAGGTTGGTCGTTGCGGTTTTCACAATGTCCTGGGATGCCGTGCAACATGTGCAACGTTGCCAGCCTAGGTTCCCAGGCCTGCAAGATCTTTTGTCGATTTCACTTCTGGACCTCGCCGCAGACCTTTAGCGAGTTGACGAGTTGACGCGCACCGAACACCAACGCGAAGTTTGAAAAGCACCGGCAGCATGCGTTTGCTGCCGGGGTTCGCATTCGACATGGCTTGTACGGTCAAGTATCCATCATCCGACGAGAAATTATAGATTTCAACATCGATAAAAATGCGTTTGGAAGTTGAGTAGAAGAACTGCTGCAGGTCTTCCATTCCATGATTTGTTTGGAAGGTTCACCAAACAACACAAGAGACGTGGTGCTTCAAACAAGGAGATGGGGTATGCCCTGCACTGAATATGCCATCTCCCCCAAAACGGGGCCGTTCATGGTCTCATGTTGAGGGGTGGTCATCCCCAACCTCCGGAATCCATCCGGTCACAAGGATTTCCATTGGATGGATGACCATAACTTATCATATCCCATTCATCTCATGGAACTTGACCATGGAACCGTGATCGTTTTCCACATGAAATGGCTGGCCTTTTGGCTCAACAGGGCGCTAACTCGCGAGCCACGGACGGGTGGCAGACACACCGCAGTTCCGCTCGGCCTGATCGAGCACTTTGGCAGCGGGAGGAGTCCCAGAAATCCCCAATGATGGTTGTTACTTTGGGGCTGCAGTTCCACGAATTTTTGTGGGTGAGATTTCACCATATGGAGGTTAGAATCCCATACCGGTAGTATCTTGTATTTATATCATATATAATAACCCCAACTGCACCCCTGAGTATGTGCTGGCGCAGAAGCATATTGTCCCGTGCGAAGAATGTTCTATCTAGGAATGAGACCCGCCAGTTGTTTTCAGGATGTTTCAGGCTGGTGACATCATGTTACATCCACGGTGTTTTTTTTCCTTCTGGGGGGTCACCTTGCATTACCCAATGCTTTGCTGGCTAGCATCAAGCACCGTCATCAAATCACCTAAAACGCTTCGTATATCCAACAGCTCGATCATTTCTAACATTTTATGTTTATCTTAGTTATGTCCCAGACAGTGGTTGGTAATATATCATTAATATATCATAATATATCATGATATATCCCCATGTTTGCTGCTTGCAATGTGTCCAAATGATGTCTCAATTTCGACCTTTCCCCTGTGAGTCTTGGCTCGGTCATGCTCGGTCTAGGATGTCGAATCTCATTGCAAGGATACTGCAGGAGACATATCACCAAGATTCACCAAGAAACCAGGGAATGGCATATATATATATATAATCATATATATATATAATCACATATATATATACACATATGATATATGTATATATATATATATGTTGATATCTATCTGTCAATTCATTACATGATATTATATGGAATCGTATTAACTTATGAAATCAGCCAGCACCATCAAACCTATACACAAGGACTGGAGTTGCCCCAGGATAGACAGGGCTTGCCTCACGACTTGAGATCATGGATTATCCGCTTTTCATTTCCTTATCGAAGGAAGTTTAGAAGTCAAACTTCCGACAATATGGAGAGATGAAAAAGCAGTCAGCAGGGAGAAGAGTCAGAAGAGAAAAGATCAGAAGAAAGAAGATGCAGGTGCGCGAAAAGGTAGGAAAGTCGCGAAACACTGTGTTTTTTCGTGGTTTTGTGGCTCCGGAGGGTTGAAAAGTAGGCTCGCTAAAGCGGCGGGTGCGGAGACATCTGGAGAGATGAGAGATGAAAAGTTGCACGCCGTTGTGGCGCGAAGCCGATTTCGAAGTGAAAGGGTACAAAACACCTCAGCGTCGGACCACTTTTGGAAGTTGAGATGTTGAAAAAGTGCACGGCGTTGTGGCGCGAATGTGTTAAAAACTGAGGGGTTCGGAGCAGTTTTGGAAGTTGAGATGTCGAAAAAGTGCACGGCGTTGTGGCGCGAAGCACATTTCGAAGTCAAAAGTGTTAAAAACTGTGGGTCTCGGAGACATTTTGGACGTTCAGACGTCGTTTTGTGTGGCAGGTGGAGTGGATTGTGCATCCACTGAAAAGTGACTAAAACGTGAGGGTGTTGTAGCATTTTCAAAAACGATGGCAGGCGTGGGAGATTTGAAGAGGATCTGCACAGATGCATTTTTCGGCAGAGATGTTCGGAGCTCAAGGAGCTGATTTCCTGAGAGGGGTTGCATTTTTGCGTATCAAATCATCAGCTATGCCAAGATGCTTCTTCGTGACAGGTGCAGCATTTCGTATGACCTGGACTAACTTTTTCGTGGCAGGCGCAGTACTTTAGAGACATGGCATGGAAAAATCGCAAAACGCATTGGTACGAGGCCGTCAGCTGTACAGTCAACTTTCCATTCTTGAAGGAAGTCTCGCAGAATTGCTTCGTTTTTGATGTTTTCAACTGCAAAAAGTGAGAAAGTCTCGCAGAATTGCTTCGTTTTTGATGTTGCCAACAGAAGTCTAGCAGCATTGTTTTGTTGTCGACGTGGCGGCTAGACAGATTGATCGACAGGTCAAGAGGTAGATCGAAGGACAGGTGGAGAGAGAACTTGACGGATTAAAAAAAGCATAGATAGACACATAAAAGTGTTAAAGACTGTCGGTCTCGGAGCACTTTTGGACGTTGAGATGTCGAAAAAGTGTACGACGTTGTGGCGCGAAGCACATTTGGAAGTAAAAAGTGTTAAAAACTGGGGGGTTCGGAGCAGTTTTGGAAGTTGAGATGTCGAAAAAGTGCACGGCGTTGTGGCGCGAAGCACATTTCGAAGTCAAAAGTGTTAAAAACTGATAGCTGTGGACATGGATCGATGAAGAGATGGACGGAAAGAAAAACTAACAGAGAGAAGTAAGTGGATGGATGAATGGCTGGATAGAAAGATAGACAGTTTAATAAAATAGATAGGTGAATAAACAAATCGATCGATAGATACATGAATAGACAGGTAGATAGGTAGATGGCTAGAAAGGTAGCTCTGTAGATTCATGGCGACAGAGAGACACAGAGAGAAAGAGAGAAAGAGAGACAGAAAAGGAGAAACACTCAACCACCTTTCAATCCATCAGTGGGTTCGCTCTGCCATTTTTGCGTCACACCAACTCACCTCTCCTATAAGTTTTCAATTTTTGAAACTTCCGCCACCGCCTTGTGCGGTACTACTGGTAATTAATCATGTTTGAAAAACATCCTCAAAAACAAAAAAGAGGGTGCATGACCACCGGACATTTCCTGGCCGCCTAAGTGCGGCTTTGGTCCATGGGAGCCAGTGCATGCAGCGCCTGCGGCGTCGAAACCGTGAACAGCAAGGATGTGCAGATCAAGGATGGGCAGAGCAAGGATGTGGAGATCAAGGATGGGCAGGGCAAGGTTCTTCGATGCATTAGTCTCGAGACAAAAAGACCTGACCTCCTGGCAGATGCAATCCCATGTGCCACCAGGAGCTTGCAGGGCTCCGACCCAACCCAATGGGCCATGACAAATGTCCAGCTGCTCGAATTGTTCAACTACATGCAATCTACACAAGAATATAAAGCTGCCAAGGAAGCCCGAGGACGTTTGCCTCTATGACGTGAACAGCCTTTTCGTGATCCCTTGGTCCAGAGGCTTCGGCTGTGGTGTGGCGCTCCTTATGAATGCCAATGCTCCCCTAAAAGCTCAAGTGATGATCTCCCATGCTTGGGCCGAAGATGTAGAGGAGTTAGTCAGCTCTTTGTCCTCTTGGGCATCCCGAATTCAACCGCTCTGGGATTGCGATGGGGTGCCGCTTTGGTGCTGCACCTTTGCCCAGTATCAGCCAGAGGATGGTGCCGGACCCTCTCTCCAACACCAGCTGAGTTTGGATCCCTTCAAGAGTGTTATTCACTCCAAGCCCGAGCATGGCATGCTGGTGGTCCACACTACCAAGGCCGATCCTTACGATCGATTGTGGTGTGTGCATGAAGTTGACGAAGCTCTGGAATCGAAGTTGTTTGTCACAGCGATCGGCACCTACTCTCTGGGTGGACGAGCTGTATGCACTCGCAGGGCGAAGTGCGGACATGCGGCTGATGAGGCGCGGATCCGAGCGGTCATCGAAAGCAAAGATGGGGGCTATGCGCATTTGGACAGGACCATCAAGGCTTTCCGAAACACACTGTTGAAGAGTGGTGCCTCAGTGATTGCGGAGATTCAATTACCATGGCACCTCTATAGCGGTCTGACCAACCGCTTGATACTGAACTGCGCATGCAAGGACCTTGGACTAGATCAGGTCTGCTCCGAGCTCATGGAGTTCGGCGTGGAGCGGAAGGACTTGTTTGGCCTGTTTACCTTGACAGATAGCCATGGCCACAAGATTCCGGTTGAGCTGTCTGAGATCGACGAAGACTCTTGGACATGCATTCCCAAGCAGCCTCTGGCGCGGCAGCAGTTCCCTCTCAAGTTGGCATGTGCATTAGATGTGCGTTATCGACGCCAAAGATCCCAAAATGAAATTGCGTCCAGCAGCAGCAGCTACACCATTGAAAATGCTTTTCACTGGGCGAAATCTTACGGGTCAAGATGGAACGAGATGAAGCTGCAGCATCCGGTTCTGTGTGGACAGTGGACATCACGCCCTCTTCAAGCCCAGCTCCGGGTCACAAAAGAAATCCTTAATATTCTCAGCAATGCCACTGAGAATGCTGACTTGTTCCGCTGGGATTTTCGCCAAAGGGACTTGTTACATTTCGGCGCATTCCTGAGGGGCCCAGAGGGCACACCCTACGAGAGTGGTTGGTTTGCAGCTGGGATTGACGTTACAAATGGGTACCCATTCCTTCCGCCCAAGATCAAGATCTTCACCAAGATCCTTCATCCAAATATTGGAGCGGAAAGTGGGCAGGTGTGCCTTGATATTTTGTCCGAGTCCGAGTGGTGGAGCCCCGCGCTGCATCTTGACAAGCTGGTGCTGTCGGTCGTGGCCTTGCTTGGGGCACCGGAGCCCCACGATCCCATGAACGTCGAAGCTGCAGCTCTTCAGTTGAGCCACCCAGAGCTCTTCGCAGAAAAGGCGCGACTCTGGACTCGGACATATGCCTTGCCAGAGCCACCGAGCTTTCGGGACCTAGGCATTGGCACATTGTTGTCGTTGTGATCCAGAGCTACAGTAAGTTTCACAGAAAGGTCCTAGAAGGTCCAGATATTATGTAAACAATTTTCTGGAATGTATAGAATGTTCTGGACCGTATAGAATTTTCCGGAATTTCCTCACCAGCTGCTTAGAGGTGGTCACAAGAACCAAGGCGTACCTTAAGCGGCTCTTTGAAAACCATCAGAATTCAATAGAGAGTTAAGTCTTGGAATCAGAAGAAACCGAGCACAGAGCCATGCCATGCCTGAACCTGGAAAAATGGCCATTGAGATTAAATCCAAAGCTGAACCTTGGTAATGTTCTGCCACAAGTTTTCTACAGTTGGTCTAAAAGGCATAGATTGAGAATGCCTAAGATTGCGGGAATCACTGTATATATGGGGAACTAAGAGCAACACTTTGGAAATCACATGGGTGACTCTCACAAGCTTTCGTTGGGAGGAACTGCTGACCTGCGAAGCGATCTTAGATACCATGAAATTGAACATCCACAGCCGCATATTTACACTATGTTTCTGCCACGAACAAATTCTTTCCAGTGTTCTTGTCATTACCTTCAATCTATCCCTTGGGTCCACGCACTCATATGTCTGGGTAAAATCCGATGTGATCCTTTGTCCAGCTGATCTGTGGATACACATTGCAGATTTATTTTCCTTTTAGTACCCTTTTTCACTCTTTTTTCCACATATGCTTCCACCTTTGTCACCAAAAGTCACCCGTGTGGCTCAATGCATCAACTCTGTTTCTTCACCTATGACCCCCATTTTCCTGGTTTCACATGGACAAGTATCGCAAGTTCTTAAAGCCCAAGGCCCTTGATGCTCAGCTTTCGGTCTGGGGCGGAGTTTTAGCCACCAAAAACCTAAGAGGATTTCATCCATGAGCCTGTGGCAAATTTGGTGATCTTATCCACAAAAGTGGGGCCCAATAACCGCTAGATCTTTTGGATGAATTGGCGCCATGATCCTATGTCATTGCCATCAGAAGAACTCCGAAAACTGTTTTGATTGGTGAAATGATATGTGTGTAATCTCTTCCCCCTAATATTAAACATCCCCTGAATTGTCCCAATCATGTGTAAATCCCCTACTAAACCATGGTTTCTGCGGGGATGTTCAATATTGGGAGGATGGGATTAGTGTACAACATTACATTCCCTTAAAGGTGGCTTCTTTGCCGCCTGATTTAAGGTCAACACTTGAAGCGGTCACTTGCTAATCCCCAAATGGATCCAAATGGTCGCTTTGAACTGCCTGGTATAGGCTTCTCTCCACTTACATGTTTTTTGTTTGCACCCTTTTTTACCCATACTATAACCAAGAACTTTGGGTTCACACATGAACATGTTCAAAAATTATTTTTGGATAAGCCCCACCCAACGTCATGTGGAAACACACACACACATACTTTCCTAGAATAGATTTTCCACAATAGCCTGGGACCCCGGTGCGACGTTGCCTGCGTTCCCAGGCCTGCGCTGGATCTGTCGATTTCTGGACCTCGCCACAGACCTTTAGAGAGTTGACGAGTTGACGCGCACCGAACATCAATGCGAAGCTTGAAAAACACAAATCATGGGTTTGCTGCTGGGGTTCGCATTTGACATGATGGCTTAAAGGGTCAAGTATCCATCATTGGATGAGACATTTTGGGTCAGATTTGTCCAAGTTTGAGTAGAACTGCTGCAGATCGTTCATTCCGTGATTTGTTTGGAAGCTTCACCAAACAACACGAGACGTGGTGCTGCACATGAGGACATGGGGTATCCCCTGCACTGAATATGCCATCTTCATCCATCTTCCCCAAAACTGGGCCAGAGTTCATGGTCTCATGTTGAGGGGTGGTCATCCCCAACCTCCGGAATCCAGCCGGTCAAAAGGATTCGCATTGGATGGATGACCATAACTTACCATAACCCATTCATCTCATGGAACTTGACCATGGAACCGTGATCGTTTTCCACATGAAATGGCTGGCCTTTTGGCTCAACAGGGCGCTAACTCGCGAGCCACGGACGGGTGGCAGACACACCGCAGTTCCGCTCGGCCTGATCGAGCACTTTGGCAGCGGGAGGAGTCCCAGAAATCCCCAGTGATGGTTGTTACTTTGGGGCTACAGTTCCACGAATTTTTGCGGGTGAGATTTCACCATATGGAGGTTAGAATCCCATACCTGTAGTATCTTGTAGTTATAGTGATTAATAACCCCAACTGCACCCCTGAGTATGTGCTGATGTGCTGGAACTGCGCAGAATTATATAGTCCCGTGCGAAGGGTTTCAGGATGTTTCAGGCTGGTTACATCATGTTACATCCATAGTGTTTTTTTTTTTTTTTCCCGGGGTTCACCTTGCATTACCCAATGCTTTGTTGGCTAGCATCAGGCACCGTCATCAAATCACCTAAAACGCTTCGTATATCCAACAGCTCGATCATTCCTAACATTTTATGTGTATCTTAGTTATGTCCCAGACAGTGGTTGGTAATATATCATTAATATATCATAATATATCATGATATATCCCCATGCTTGCTGCCTGCAATGTGTCCAAATGATGTCTCAATTTCGACCTTTCCCCTGTGAGTCTTGGCTCGGTCATGCTCGGTCTAGGAGTCTAGGATGTTCTCATTGCAAGGATATTGCAGGAGACATATCACCAAGATTCACCAAGAAACCAGGGAATCGCATATATATATATATATATATAATCATTCACATATATATAATTATATATATATAATTATATATATATATACATATGATATATATATATATACATATATATATATTATTATGTTGATTTTTATCAATTCATGATATGATATTATATGGAATCGTATTAACTTATGTAATCAGCCAGCACCATCAAACCCATACACAAGGACTGGAGTTGCCCCAGGATAGACAGGGCTTGCCTCACGACTTGAGATCATGATTTATCCACTTTTCATTTCCTTATACAATCATGTTTGAAAACAGTCCTCCAAAACAAGAGGAAACAAGAGGGTGCATGACCACCGGACGTTTCCTGGCCGCCTAAGTGCTGCTTTGGGCCATGGGAGCCAGCGCATGCAGCTGGGCCCGTGTCGAAACCGTGAACAGCAAGGATGTGGAGATCAAGGATGGGCAGGGCAAGGTTCTTCGATGCATCAGTCTCGAGACAAAAAGGCCTCACTTCCTGGCAGATGCCATCCCCCGTGCTACCAGGCGCTTACAGGGCTCCGACC
The DNA here is from genome assembly GCA_947184155.2 of Cladocopium goreaui. Classification (NCBI taxonomy): domain Eukaryota; class Dinophyceae; order Suessiales; family Symbiodiniaceae; genus Cladocopium; species Cladocopium goreaui. Next base: position 29,459 of record CAMXCT020002500.1, on the reverse strand, counting down.
CAACCCAATGGGCCATGACAAATGTCCAGCTGCTCGAATTGTTCAACTACATGCAATCTACACAAGAATATAAAGCTGCCAAGGAAGCCCGAGGACATGTTTGCCTCTATGACGTGAACAGCCTTTTCGTGATCCCTTGGTCCAGAGGCTTCGGCTGTGGTGTGGCGCTCCTTATGAATGCCCATGCTCCCCTAAAAGCTCAAGTGATGATCTCCCATGCTTGGGCCGAAGATGTAGAGGAGTTAGTCAGCTCTTTGTCCTCTTGGGCATCCCGAATTCAACCGCTCTGGGATTGCGATGGGGTGGCGCTTTGGTGCTGCACCTTTGCCCAGTATCAGCCAGAGGATGGTGCCGGACCCTCTCTCCAACACCAGCTGAGTTTGGATCCCTTCAAGAGTGTTATTCACTCCAAGCCCGTGCATGGCATGCTGGTGGTCCACACTACCAAGGCCGATCCTTACGATCGATTGTGGTGTGTGCATGAAGTTGACGAAGCTCTGGAATCGAAGTTGTTTGTCACAGCGATCGGCACCTACTCTCTGGGTGGACGAACTGTATGCACTCGCAGGGCGAAGTGCGGACATGCGGCTGATGAGGCGCGGATCCGAGCGGTCATCGAAAGCAAAGATGGGGGCTATGAGCGTTTGGACAGGACCATCAAGGCTTTCCGAAACACACTGTTGAAGAGTGGTGCCTCAGTGATTGCAGAGATTCAAGTACCATGGCACCTCTATAGAGATCTGACCAACCTCTTGTTGCTGAACTGCAAGGACCATGGACTGGATCAGGTCTGCTCCGAGCTCATGGAGTTCGGCGTGGAGCGGAAAGAATTGTTTGGCCTGTTTACCTTGACAGACAGCGATGGCCGCAAGATTCCGGTTGAGCTGTCTGAGATCGACGAAGACGCTTGGACATGCATTCCCAAGCAGCCTCTGGCGCGGCAGCAGTTCCCTCTCAAGTTGGCATGTGCATTAGATGTGCGCTATCGACGCCGAAGATCCCAAAATGAAATTGCATCCAGCAGCAGCAGCAGCTACACCATTGAAAAGGTTTTTGACTCGAAGGAGTATGGGATTAATGAGTCAACGAATAAAATAAGTAAAAAAATTGAACGGAGATGGAATGAGATGAAACTGCAGCATCCGGTGGTGTGTGGACAGTGGACATCACGCCCTCGTGCTGAGCAAGCCCAGGTCCGGGTCGCAAAAGAAATCCGTAATATTCTTAGGGATGCCACTGAGAATGCTGACTTGTTCCGCTGGGATTTTCGCCAAAGGGACTTTTCACATTTCGGCGTGTACCTGAGGGGCCCAGAGGGCACACCCTACGAGAGTGGTTGGTTTGCAGCTGGGATTGACGTTCCAAATGAGTACCCATTCCTTCCGCCCAAGTTCAAGATCCTGACCAAAATCCTTCATCCAAATATTGGAGCGGAAAGTGGAGAGGTGTGCCTTGATATTTTGTCCGCCGAGTACTCGACCCCCGCGCTGACTCTTGACAAGTTGGTGCTGTCGGTCCTGGCCTTGCTTGCGACACCGGAGCCCCACGATCCCATGAACGTTGAAGCTGCTGCTCTTCAGTTGAGCCACTCAGAGCTCTTCGCAGAAAAGGCGCGACTCTGGACTCGGACATATGCCTTGCCAAAGCCACCGAGCTTTCGGGACCTAGGCATCGGCACCAAGTCCTCGCTGTGATGCAGAGCTACAGTAAGTTTCACAGAAAGGCCCTAGAAGGTCCAGATATGTCCAGATATTATGTAAAGATGTAAAGAATTTTCTGGAAGGTATAGAATGTTCTGGAACGTATAGAACTTTCCGGAATTTCCTCGCCAGCTGCTCAGAGGTGGTCACAAGAACCAAGGCGTACCTTAAGCGGCTCATTGGAAACCATCAGAATTCAATAGTTGAGTCTTGGAATCAGAAGAAACCGAGCGCAGAGCCATGCCATGCCTGAAGCTGCAAAAAATGGGACTAAATCCAAAGCTGAACCTTAATGTTCTGCCACAAGTTTTCAAAAGTTGGTCTAAAGGACATAGATTGATGCCTAAGATTGCGGGAATCACTGTATATATGGGAACTAAGAGCAACACTTTGGAAATCACATGAGTGACTCTCACAAGCTTGCGTTGGGAGGAACTGCTGACCTGCGAAGCGATCTTAGATACCATGAAATTGAACATCCACAGCCGCATATTTACACTGTGCTTCTTTCACGAACAAATTCTTTCCAGTGTTCTTGTCATTACCTTCAATCTATCCCTTGGGCCCTCGCACTCATATGTCTGGGTAAAGCCATCCGATGTGATCCTTTGTCCAGCTGATCCCTGGATACACATTGCAGATTTATTATCCTTTTATTACCCTTTTTCACTATTTTTTTCTACATATGCTTCCACAAGAGTCATCCGTGTGGCTCAATGCACCAACTCTGATTCTTCACCTATGACCACCATTTTTCCGGTTTCAGCTTTAAACATGTTTTTTCCGTGCAAATGTGACCCCCCTTCAGCTCAGATCCCGACATGGACAAGTATCGCAAGGTCTTAAAGCCCAAGGCCCTTGATGCTCAGCTTTCGGTCTGGGGCGGAGTTTTAGCCACCAAAAACCTAAGAGGATTTCATCCATGAGCCTGTGGCAAATTTGGTGATTTTATCCACAAAAGGGGGGCCCTATAGCCGCTAGATCTTTTGGATGAATTGGTGCCATGGTCCTAAGTCATTGCCATCTTAAGAAAAATTCCAAAAACTGTCTTGCTTGGTGAAATGATATGTGTGTAATCTCTTCCCCCTAATATTAAACATCCCCCGAATTGTCCCAATCATGTGTAAATTCCCTACTAAACCATTTTCTGCGGGGATGTTTAATATTGGGAGGATGGGATTAGTGTACAACATTACATTCCCTTAAAGGTGGCTTCTTTGCCGCCTGATTTAAGGTCAACACTTGAAGCGGTCACTTACTAATCGCCAAATGGTCGCTTTGAACTGCCTGGTATAGGCTTCTCTCCACTTACATGTTTTTTGCTTGCACCCTTTTTTTCCTAGACTATAACCATGAACTTTGGGTTCACACATGAACATGTTCAAAAATAATTTTTGGATAAGCCCCACCCAATGTCATGGGGAAAACACACACACACACATACTTTCCTAGATTTTCCACAATATCCTGGGACCCCGGTGCGACGTTGCCTGCCTAGATTCCCAGGCCTGCGCTGGATCTTTTGTCGATTTCTGGACCTCGCCACAGACCTTTAGCGAGTTGACGAGTTGACGCGCACCGAACACCGACGCGAAGTTTGAAAAACACAAATCATGGGTTTGCTGCTGGGGTTCGCATTTGACATGATGGCTTATAGGGTCAAGTATCCATCATCCGATGAGAATTTTTGGGTCAGATTTGCTCAAGTTTGAGTAGAACTGCTGCAGATCTTTCATTCCATGATTTGTTTGGAAGGTTCACCAAACAACACAAGAGACACGGTGCTGCAGATGAGGAGATGGGGTATATCCCCTGCACTGAATATGCAATCTCCCCCAAAACGGGGCCAGAGTTCATGGTCTCATGTTGAGGGGTGGTCATCCCCCAATCACCAAGGATTTATATACTGTATTATTTTAATTGATTTTAAAATATCCTCCGGAATCCAGCCGGTCAAAAGGATTCGCATTGGATGGATGACCAAAACTTACCATAACCCATTCATCTCATGGAACTTGACCATGGAACCGTGATCGTTTTCCACATGAAATGGCTGGCCTTTTGGCTCAACAGGGCGCTAACTCGCGAGCCACGGACGGGTGGCAGACACACCGCAGTTCCGCTCGGCCTGATCGAGCACTTTGGCAGCGGGAGGAGTCCCAGAAATCCCCAGTGATGGTTGGAGCACTTTGGGGCTGCAGTTCCACGAATTTTTGCGGGTGAGATTTCACCATATGTAGGTTGAATCCCATACCTGTAGTATCTTGTAGTTATAGTGAAAAATAACCCCAACATCCCAACTGCACCCCTGAGTATGTGCTGGCACAGAATTATATAGTCCCGTGCGAAGAATGTTCTATCTAGGAATGAGACCCGCCAGTTGTTTTCAGGATGTTTCAGGCTGGTTACATCATGTTACATCCATAGTGTGTGTTTTTTTTTTTTTTTTTTTCCGGGGTTCACCTTGCATTACCCAATGCTTTGTTGGCTAGCATCAGGCACCGTCATCAAATCACCGAAAACGCTTCGTATATCAAACAGCTCGATCATTCCTAACATTTTATGTGTATCTTAGTTATGTCCCAGACAGTGGTTGGTAATATATCATTAATATATCATAATATATCCACATGTTTGCTGCTTGCAATGTGTCCAAATGATGTCTCAATTTCGACCTTTCCCCCTGTGAGTCTTGGCTCGGTCATGCTCGGTCTAGGATGTCGAATCTCATTGCAAGCATTTTGCGGGAGACATATCACCAAGATTCACCAAGAAACCAGGGAATGGCATATATAATCATTCACACACACACACATATATATATATATATTATATTATGATATATATTAGTTGATTTCTATCAATTCATGATATGGTATTATATGGAATCGTATTAACTTATGTAATCAGTCAGCACCATCAAACCCATACACAAGGACTGGAGTTGCCCCAGGATAGACAGGGCTTGCCTCACGACTTGAGATCATGATTTATCCACTTTTCATTTCCTTATATAATCATGTTTGAAAACAGTCCTCCAAAACAAGAGGAAACAAGAGGGTGCATGACCACCGGACGTTTCCTGGCCGCCTAAGTGCGGCTTTGGTCCATGGGAGCCAGTGCATGCAGCGCCTGCGGTGTCGAAACCGTGAACAGCAAGGATGTGGAGATCAAGGATGGGCAGGGCAAGGTTCTTCGATGCATCAGTCTCGAGACAACAAGGCCTGACTTCCTGGCAGATGCCATCCCCCGTGCTACCAGGCGCTTACAGGGCTCCGACCCAACCCAGTGGGCCATGACAAATGTCCAGCTGCTCGAATTTTTCAACTACATACGATCCACGCCTGAGTATGAAGCTGCAAAGCAGGCCCGAGGCCATGTTTGCCTCTATGACGTGAACAGCCTTTTCGTGATCCCTTGGTCCAGAGGCTTGGGCTGTGGTGCGGCGCTCCTTATGAATGCCCATGCTCCCCTAAAAGCTCAAGTGATGATCTCGCATGCTTGGGCCGAAGATGTAGAGGAGTTAGTCAGCTCTTTGTCCTCTTGGGCATCCCGAATTCAACCGCTCTGGGATTGCGATGGAGTGCCGCTTTGGTGCTGCACCTTTGCCCAGTATCAGCCAGAGGATGGTGCCGGACCCTCTCTCCAACATCAGCTGAGTTTGGATCCCTTCAAGAGTGTTATTCACTCCAAGCCCGAGCATGGCATGCTGGTTGTCCACACTACCAAGGCCGATCCTTACGATCGATTGTGGTGTGTGCATGAAGTTGACGAAGCTCTGGAATCGAAGTTGTTTGTCACAGCGATCGGCACCTACTCTCTGGGTGGACGAACTGTATGCACTCGCAGGGCGAAGTGCGGACATGCCGCTGATGAGGTGCGGATCCGAGCGGTCATCGAAAGCAAAGATGGGGGCTATGAGCGTTTGGACAGGGCCATCAAGGCTTTCCGAAACACACTGTTGAAGAGTGGCGCCTCAGTGATTGCGGAGATTCAATTACCATGGCACCTCTATAGCGATCTGACTAACCTCTTGTTACTGAACTGCAAGCACCTTGGACTGGATCAGGTCTGCTCCGAGCTCATGGAGTTTGGCGTGGAGCGGAAGGACTTGTTTGGCCTGTTTACCTTGACAGATAGCCATGGCCACAAGATTCCATTTAAGCTGTCTGAGATTCCGGTTGAGCTGTCTGAGATTCCGCTTGAGCCGGTTGAGCTTCCTCGTCCTTTGACTAAGCCCCTTCCTCTTCCTTTGTCTTGGCCATGCATTCCCAAGCAGCCTCTGGCGCGGCAGCAGTTCCCTCTCAAGTTGGCATGTGCATTAGATGTGCGTTATCGACGCCAAAGATCCCAAAATGAAATTGCGTCCAGCAGCAGCAGCTACACCATTGAAAATGTGTTTCACCCGGCGGAATCTTACGTGTCAAGATGGAACGAGATGAAGCTGCAGCATCCGGTTCTGTGTGGACAGTGGACATCACGCCCTTTTGCTATGCGAGGCCGGGTCACAAAAGAACTCCTTAATATTCTTAGCGATACCGCCTTGAATGCTGACTTGTACCGATGGGATTTTCGCCAAAGGGACTTGTCACATTTCGGCGTGTTCCTGAGGGGCCCAGAGGGCACACCCTACGAGAGTGGTTGGTTTGCAGCTGGGATTGACGTTCCAAATGAGTACCCATGCAAACCGCCCAAGTTCAAGATCTTCACCAAAATCCTTCATCCAAATACTGGAGCGGAAAGTGGGGAGGTGTGCATTGATATTTTTTCCGCCAATTGGATGCCCGCGCTGACTCTTGACAAGATGGTGCTGTCGGTCGTGGCTTTGCTTGGGGCACCGGAGCCCCACGATCCCATGAACGTCGAAGCTGCTGCTCTTCAGTTGAGCCACCCAGAGCTCTTCGCAGAAAAGGCGCGACTCTGGACTCGGACCCTTGCCAAAGCCACCGAGCTTGCGGGACCTAGGCATCGGCACCAAGTCCTCGCTGTGATGCAGAGCTACAGTAAGTTTCACAGAAAGGCCCTAGAAGGTCCAGATATATCCAGACATTATGTACAGATGTATATAAAGATTTTTCTGGAATGCATAGAATTGTTCTGGAACGTATAGAATTTTCCGGAATTTCCTCGCCAGCTGCTTAGAGGTCACAAGAACCAAGGCGTACCTCAAGCGGCTCTTTGAAAACCATCAGGCTTGAATAGAGAGTTGAATCTTGGAGTCAGAAGAAACCGAGCACAGAGCCACGCAATGCCTGAACCTGGAAAAATGGCCATTGAGATTAAATCCAAAGCTGAACCTTAATGTTCTGCCACAAGTTCGGAAAGTTGGTCTAAAAGACATAGATTCGTGCCTAAGATTGCGGGAATTATATATAGGCAACGAAGAGCAACACTTTGGAAATCACGTGGGTGACTCTCACAAGCTTTCGTTGGGAGGAACTGCTGACCTGCGAAGCGATCTTAGATACCATGAAATTGAACATCCACAACCGCATATTTGCACTGTGCTTCTGTCGCGAACAAATTCTTTCCAGTGTTCTTGTCATTACCTTCAATCTATCCCTTGGGTCCACGCACTCATATGTTTGGGCAAAATCCGGTGCGATCCTTTGTCCAGCTGATCTGTGGATACACATTGCAGATTTATTTTCGTTTTATTACCCTTTTCACTCTTTTTTCTACATATGCTTCCACAAGAGTCACCCGTGTGGCTCAATGCACCAACCCTGTTTCTTCACCTATGACCCAATTTTCCTGGTTTCAGCTCCAAACGCATTTTTTCTGTGCAAATGTGACCCCACTTCAGCTCAGATCCCGACATGGACAAGTATCGCAAGGTCTTCAAGCCCAAGGCCCCTGATGCTCAGCTTGCAGTCTGGGGCAACAAGGAGTTTGACCAATAAAATTAAGCGGATTTCATCCATAAGATTCGGATCAACATGGTGAGCTTCATCCACAAAAATGGGGGCCCAATGGCCCGAATCTTGTGGATGCGTTGGCGGAAACCATGGTCCTAAATCATTGTAATTCATCTAAAGAGAAAAATTAACATGGTATATGTATAGTGCATACCATTGCTTTTAAAGTGGCCTCTTTGCCCCCTGAATCAAGGCCAACATACTACGAGTGGTCGCTTGCTAGTCCCGAAATGGTCGCTTTGAACTGCTGGGTCTAGGTATATCATGGTATGTCTAGGTCTAGGTTTTGTTCCATGTGTTTTGCATCCTTTTTTGCTTATCCATTACCATGATTTTAGGGTTTAAACCTCATTTTTGGACAACCCCTCTATATATATATATAATGTCATAGGGAAAACACACACACACACACAATTTATAGATTTTAACATGATTTCAAGATAGTTTCAGTTTTTACCTGTATCATCCCATGTGGACCGAACAGTTTCCCAGTTTTTGGTGCTCCCCAGCGGGGACCCGGGTGGTCTTTCGCAGGAAGAGACTGCTAAGTCGGACGAAGAGATTCGGGTGACGGCGGCAGGCAGCGTGTCAGCGCGGCGACACAGCGAGATTTTTGGTATTCCTGGCCACCTCGGAAACCCCCCAAAACTGGGTGTAACTCGGTTGGGTATACCAATCCGCAGCCACAGGTAGAAAATACCTTAGAAAATCTTAGAAAACTGGAAAATATGGGCAATCATCATCGAACTACCATCCCAGTTCGACACTGTTCCGATTTTTTTTTGGGGTTGCTGCTATCGGGGATAGTTTCCCAGTTTCAATCGTAATAAAAAAGCGAATGAATAATAATAGGATATTTAATGTTATATTTAGAATGCAAATGGATGGTAATTCTGCTTCAGTGACACCCAGAGAGCCGAACAGCGCAGCGCCGTTGCGAGCGCTCTGAGGCGTACGTTTCTCGTGCGGCCACTGTGTTCAATGAGCTCAAGAAGCCCTATGTCCACAGACTCAGCACAGGGGAAGAAGAGGGTTATTACTAATTACGATGGAGCCTCAGGACCCTGAAAGAGTGAATGGGTTTGAAACTTGGGTGGTTTGCCCATGAAAATGGCTCTTTGAATAGGGAAACTTGTGATAAACGATGGTTCCCCTATTTTCAAACAAACAGATCAAACCGGAATTGAGTTTAAGCCTTGCAACAATTTCGCCTGCCAAGAACATACTCATATGATGTTTCACGGAACATGTTCAACATTGTTCAATCACATTCTCACCAACTCTGGGATGCGATAGAACAAAGTGAGTCTGCACCGTACCTTGGAGACGAGGGGCTGACCGGCCACCGAGGTGATCGTGCAAGCCACTGGGAACGCCTTGACCAAAGCAGTAACGGCTGCCGAGGTGCTGTTGCTGGTGGGATGAATGATGGGAATTGGCCCAAGGTAGCTCTCCCAAGAAGTCAAACTACCAGGTGAAATATGATGACATTTACCCAGATTGATGAAATTGGATGGAACTCGCACAGATTCTATTTTACTTTATTTTTTGTCGGAGAGAAACTATACTGACAGTTTCAAGGCTGGTAGAATTTGATGGTTCCAACATGTGATGATTACAAGTGTCGGACAGGGTTTCCGAAGTTGGAGCGACCTTCTCTGAAGCTCAGGTTATCAAATTCAGTGTTCGCCTGATTTCTAGGCCACTCCAGTCAGGACAGAGGACATTCCCTCCGGCAAAAAACAGCCAGTGCTGGTGCCGGTGCATTTAACTTTTTATGTCAAGTCCCAAGTACTTGTAGTCGGACTTGGACAGAGAAGTGTAGTACTGTGGATGCTGATAAGCCAACCATGTCAAACCAAGCAGCCCAGCGAGGAATATCGTTGATCCCGAGCATAATAAGTGAGCAATCACATGTAGTAACCATAAGCCACCACCATAACATGACATCCCACACATATATATATACACATCAGATACATATATGCATATTAGAGATACATGATATACAGTAAAATAGTATATTATAAAACTATATATATATATATATAGATATTATGGGTCAGTCCCTCGCTTAGGCCTACGTTTTTTTCTCGCTTAGGACTACGTCGGTGATATATGGCTACAATCTCAATAGAAAGATTAATCGATGTATTTGAACATGATTTCAAGAGGCTTGTACATGTGTATTAGAGATGATCATAAGGACATTGTCATTGAATCACATGCTGACGAAGATGTTACAACGTATCAGGAACGTCTTGCAAGTTACTTGAAGAAGATGTGACAACGTGTCAGGAATGTCTTGCAAGTTACTTGAAGAAGATGTTGCAACGTATCAGAAACATCTGGCAAGTTACTTGAATAATTATTTACAACTTATCAGGAACGTCTTGCAAGTTACTGACAGAAGATGTTACAACGCATCAGGAACATCTGGCAAGTTACTTGAATGTAATGTTACAACGTATCAGAAACGTCTTGAAAGTGACTTGAGGAATATGTTACAACGCATCAGGATCCACCATGCTTGTCCCAGTCCAGTGTCCCCACTTGTCCCCTAAACCCACCCCATGTCCCAGCCCCGTGTCCCCAAGTGTCACCCTAAAGGTCTCATTCCACCATGCTGGTCCCCTAAACCCACCCCATGTCCCAGCCCCGTGTCCGAAGTGTTACCCTAAAGGTCTCATTCCACCATGCTGGTCCCCTAAATCCCACCCCATGTCCCAGCCCCGTGTCCCCACTCGTCCCCTAAATCCACCCCCGTGTCCCCAAGTGTTACCCTAAAGGTCTCATTCCACCATGCTGGTCCCCTAAACCCACCCCATGTCCCAGTTCCGTGTCCCCAAGTGTCAACCTAAAGGTCTGTATATCATGTTCTCTAATGTAATCCACCATGCCGGTCCCCTAAGCCCACCCCATGTCCCAGCCCCGTGTCCCCAAGTGTTAACCTAAAAGTCTGTATCCAATGGAGTTAACCTTGAAGGTTGAAGTCCACATTTAAATATGTCGCCCCAAGTGAGTGAAAAAGTCGTCCTAATTGAGCCTTTGACCCATATTATGTATCTGTATATGTCCGTATGTATAGGCCATGGACGACCACTTTCTGGCTCGGTCCCAGCCATCCTTCAGAAAGCAGGTCATCAAGCGTCGCTTCAAGGGCCTGCACCAAATCACAGAGCTAAAGACGGTGCCATCTGGCTGGGGGCTATGGGAGATGCGCGAAAGAGATGGGTAGAGCGTACAGTATAAATAATATGTCTAAGATATATTTTTAAGAAGGAACACCAACAAAAGATAAAGACATGGATTTCCAACTCTAGTTGTTGGATCTTGCTTTTCTATCTTGGTTTGGGGTTGCTATATATATATATATATACATAAATTTACAGAGATACATAATATGCCAATTTTTTACCTGGCAAAACTATTCGTGTTACAAATCCAACCTGAGAAACACCATAATCTTGGTACCCTATGATTCAAGTTCAGTAAAGCATCATGTTTATCATGTTTATAATCTATTTCTATGGGCCATCTATACCATAGCTATATGTTAAATAACCAGAGGGTATACCTTAGACCAACATGCCAGCGAAGATTATCGCCCATCAAGACCTGCAGAAAGCGTGCATGGCACACGTCTCTTTTGGTCATCCAACCTCGCACAGGGACAGTCTTATGTTCCATGGAAAAAATGGAATATCATATGCCTATGAGTCAAAACCCTGGCGCCCTGGGTGCCTTTAAAGTAGCTGGTTAATGGATGTTTATTCCCACAAATATAGTAATAATTGATAGGTTTTGACCCATTCCCATATCTATCCAAGCTGGATGGATTACATATGATAAATATGAATAGGTATGGACGAAAGTTGTGAACTATCAATTGTGGATAAGTATGATAATATGGTAAGATGGTGTACCTTGCCAACTTAGATGAAGCGGTTGCGGTGTTTTCTATCCGCCTAGTCTTCGGGTTTGGGTGGAATCCTCTGACAGTCGCGAAATATCGCAGGTCGAGATCGTCGACGAGTACGAACCAATGGAAGAAGGATTGGATAAGGCGGGCTTGCACAACATGGGAGGCATCAACAGACTTTCTGGTGACTGGTTGGTGGTTTCAAACATGGCTTTTATTTTCCAGAATATATGGGATAATCCTTCCCATTGACTTTAATATTTTTCAAGATTGTTAAAACCACCAGCCAGGTGAGAATTCATTTGGGGATGGGTCAAAACCTATGATATAACAGAATTTGACAAGGATGAACTTCTATTTACCCATATTTACCCGTAAACTCCGTAAGCTTCCTGTGCCAACCATGATACTTAAGTCGTTTGGGAAGTGTTTGGGAAGCACATGAGAATGGGTGTCATATTAATTGCAGGTCCCTACAAATGCGAGTGACCCGTAAAGATTATGTATATACCATATGGCATCTTCATTAATGATCTTTTCACCCTGTCCAGCTGTGAGAAATGCTTCGCAAAAAATGGTGTTTCAACGTTTCAACCCTTGCGTAGTTCCACTTACAAATATGACAGACTGGTGGTATAACAATGATACGCGGCTTTGCAAGGGTACCCTCTGGTAAACTGTCACATAACTATGGAAAATCACCATGTTTCATGGGAAAATTCACTATAAATGGTGATTTTCGATAGTTATGTGACAGTTTCCAGAGGGTAATTGTACCAAGTATACCTCGTGCACGGTATGAATCCTGCACGGGTAGCCGGTCGAATCATCCGGCAGCAGCCATGGTAGCTAAAAAGACCCCCGTCAGCGGAGCAATGGCCTTATGGGTTCAAAATTCTGGTACCTTGGGTGTTTTTGGACCAGCAAATCAAGCTGCAAAGCCTTGCTTTGGATCATATTGGATCCCAGAATTCGATGATAGGTTCATTTACAGTTGAAGCCCCTTCCAATTTTTGGTGGTAAAAACCATGGGTTTCCTGTAGATGTTCCCTTCAACCGACCCCCCGACCCGGCACTTCCAAGTGGGGTGACCTTTGAAGGTCACAGACACTCGAAATGTCTCGGTGATTGAGATCAGATTGTCCAAGGCGGACGAGATGTGGGGCCGGCGGCAGGGGGTAGCGACAAGCCCCATATGGGGATAGTGGGGGAGACCTTGAGCCTGTACTGGTTGGTGTTTTGGACCATTTATTATTTTCCATAATATATGGGATAATCCTTCCCATTGACTAATATTTTTCAGAGGGGTGGAAACCACCAACCAGTGTATGTTTTCTTCGAAAATTATATATATATAAATATAAATATGATATGTAAGTTTTTAAATCAGGATATCCAGGATATCCCAGGATATACATTACTCTCATTACACAAACCAGCAGAACAAAAAAACATAGGATACCATCTTGTTATTCAACGTAGCTATGGAACATTACCATGTTTAATAGCTGAAACACATCTATTTCTATGGCCCAGTTAATGCCATTTATACTATTTATACCATAGCTATGTGAAATAACTAGAGGCTTTCCAGCCAGCTGAAAGTTCGTCCAGCAGGGTGCCCCAGGAGGAATTGGACAGCAGCAACAAGGGCTACCAACCCCCTCTGGACGAGTCATTGGTGAAGGAATTCGACCCTGAGGCTCCCTGGGAAGTGGATGGCGCACCGGTGGAGCTGTAGAAAAATGCATGGTATGTTGATAGAAAAAAACAATATAGACAAAATCATATAGAAAAAAAATATGGTTCCAACCAGCGTTTGAAAAAGTGGATCTGATGTTGTTTGGTTTCAGTTTTTTGTTTGAATCACCAATATCATTGGTGAAAAACCACCATTGTTGCATACAAAAACTAGCCAAAATGTGCCCCAGAAAGTGGGGAACTCTCAAACTACCCTCCGGTCATCGGAAGACCTATGGTGGTTTAATTGTGATTTAATGGGGACAATGGGATAAGTGAAGGTTTAATGAAATATGAATAGGATATATATATATATATATATACCCTCCGATTTGATCAAACATGGTATGCCGGAAAATCTCCCATTTATGGGGCGATTTTCCCAGCGAACTAAACCTCAGCTCGGGGAATTTCCAGCCGTTTCAGGCCGGGTTTCAGGACGCCATCCATTTTGGTAGCGGGTTTTGGCTGACAGACTCAGACCTCATGACATATCCTCTGGTAAACTGTCACATAACTATGGAAAATCACCATTTTTTATGGGAAAATCCACTATTTCTATGGTCATTTTCAATAGCTATGTTAAATTACCAGAGGGTATCCTCTCCATACCATGCAGGAAATATTTACCAGCATGTATCCTCAAATGAGCAGCTAAGTGTTGGAACATACGACTCATGGCCAGGGCATTACGCAAGTGTCAGTCACTTTTGCATAATCTACTCTATCATAGCTAATTTGATTTTACATCAGCATCCAAAGATATTCTTCCAGACCATATTGGCTCCAAATTCTACCCTCTGGTTATGAAACATAGTTATGGGGAAAAAACACATTTCTAGATTATTAACACAATGATTTACCCATTAAAGATGGTGATGTTCCAGTTCGCAAACCGTTAGATTGAGGATATTCCCATTGTATCCTCATTGTATCCTAATTAAATCACCATTATAATCCATAGAATCACCATTAAATCCCCATGAAATCACTATTTTTGTTGATGAAATCACCATTAAATCACCATTTTTGTGGGTATCCAAGCCATTTTTGAGCCCATGACCGTTACAAATTTTCATCAAGGAACTGGCACGTGGCCGTGGACGAGGTGGTGGCACCGGAAAAGGCCAGCCCGCAGACGGCGTGTTTTTTTTTCCCCCAAGGCCATTTGGCGAGTGAACATCACCAAAATAGGTGTTTTATGAGAGCAATGGCCTTTGTTATGAACAGGTATGAGAGTCAGAGCTACTTTGTTTTTAGAGCAATGACTCTCATAAAACACCTTGTGAAAACTAGCAGCACTTTTCACCCTCGAAATTCATGTTCATTTTGGGTGTAAGAGCCATACTCCATTTTGGAGAGTGCGATTTTGTGTTTTTTTTTGTTTGGGAGGGTAATTGTTGAATTAATTACCTCACAGAATGCAGACAAAGCATGTTTTTTTCTAAATTGCTTTCTGACTACTAGGCTAAGGTAGATATATATAATACAGTGGGATGGGGTTACAAACCCAACTTAAGACTTGGGGCACGTTTATGTGTTTTCTACTGTTGATTGTTCCAAACATCATTTCCAGCCTTTGCTGTTCACATCTTTCGAAAAGTCTCTGTTTTCAACAGGTGGTGTATGGTCAGAGTGACTCACCGGTGATGTTTTCTGATCATGGGATATCATGGGTCAAGAGTTGGCTCCCCAACTTATTGGTTCCTATTGGATGGTTCACATCTCAATGTGGGTACCGAGGGCAGGGCCTTTTTCACGACTGCTCTTGCAGGACCACCCCAGTGAGTCATTGGTATCTGGGGATAGAACCGGATAGAACCCAGTTATGAAGTATTTTAATTAAAGAGTTAATTATAAATCGATCATTGATGTTATAAACGCTATAAATAGTTAACCCAGCTATTTTAGAACTTAAAATTGTTATAAAACGGTTATATTCTCATTGTTAACCCACTGAAGAGAACTCATCCAGTGAGATATCCAGGCCGCGGCAAAGGAAAGGGTCGTGGCCGTGGGTCTACGTGCCATGCCTTGTTTCAAAGCGGCAGGACGGGCGAACCGTCTCAGTAGTGTACAGTCCTTTATAGCAACCCCCAAAAAAAAACAGGTGGTCCCCCAAGTTAAACATCAATTCTAACACAATTTAGCTAATTATGGGGTACCACCTTGCAAAGCAGTTATTTTCATACCACTAGTCACTAGTTCAAGATATTTACCGTTCTCTCTTTTTTGGGGGATAATCTTTGGTGTCCAGTTTGGGAATCGCCTGTATTTTGAGATGGACTTTTCCACCCTTCCGTTGGTAAGGCGGTTTTCTATCGCCCACCAAAGTACTAAACCTAGATCACAGGAAAACCATGTCAAAACCATGGGAAAACCATAGGAAACCACTAAAAACAGAGAGCAAGTTCACATTGCATCTTGAGTGACTGTCCCAGAAGGGCAATAGATCAGAGGGGTAACCCAGACAAGAGGGAACTTACCAACCACTTTCGGTGAAAGCTGCCGCTGCCAAGGAAAGGCAAAGGCCGCGGCAAGGCAGGTGTACATGGTGGAGGGGCTGCATCTGGAAAAACTGCTCAGCTTCCAAGTTCACTTTTTGGGCTTACAACTGTCAAAAGGGAACTTTGAAGAGGATTTCCGAATGTGTGGCTGATGTTCTCTAGAAAAACCCGGGGATGGCTGGGCAGAGGGCATGCGCCATGCCCTTCACAGCAACCTGGCAGGGAAAAGGCAAGTCCTCAGAAGGGGCGAAGGGCAAAGGGTCTGGAAAGTCTGCTGGAAAATCTGGCAAAGGCGGCAAAGGCCCAATCTGTCGTGGATGATTTTTTTTGGGGGGTCAAACCGGTCACTTCAGGTGAACGCTCCGGCTCTTCCAGAGCCCGATTTGGTGACCATGATAAACATCTTTTGGGAATGCAACCCACGTTCTGGGGCCAAGAATTGGGGAGATCACCAGCACAACTGAACTAGATCGACTTCCAACTTCTTACTGTACCTAGATTCCAGCGTTTTTTTTGGGGTGGAAAGCCTGTAGGGTACCATAGGGAAGACAGAAGATTTGAGGAGCTTGCGCCGCAAATATCGTGACATTGGCTCAGAATGAGTTGTACACATAATCCCAACTTTAGATAGTTTGATATTGTCCATATCATACTATCATTTGACCAGATTTTGACATTGGCTCTGAATAATCAAAGAATTGACCAGATAGTGGTCCCTGATCCAAACCCTTTGCTCCATGGACCGCGAGGCAAAGGAAAGAGTTCCAAGGTGAAAAAGAACAGGGCAGTTGGTGGGAATCAAAAACATGACCTTTTCGTCATTAAATGTTCATGAATCCCCTAGTTAAAGTTCGTAAAAGAATCCCAAACCTTGAAATTGCACCTTGCCAATTAAAATAAAAGTCAAGTTGATTGATTTGAACTGCCAGGTAGACGCTCCAAATGGCACATGCAATGACTGCTGTCCCCAGGGTCAGATCAAAACACCTTAGTCACAGATACAGTGACTGGAGATTTGGGGAGATTTCTTAGGATTTTGAGTTCTGGGGAATTCCACTGAGGAAGGGATTCATTAGTAGCTCTTTGTGCAGCTGTACTTGGTAATCTTGATTTTGGTATGGTTCAAAATTAGGTACCCCAATAATTGGATGGTTAATACTAGACTAACATCTGTGGTCCCCTAGGTCTTCCATTTTGACCCTAATCTTGATTTGGGAATTGACCAGCCCACAGTCGCTGAACAGCTGTTGACAGGGAAAGTATGAAGATGACTCTGCCCCCAAGGGTAAGGGAAAAGGCAAGAGCAAGGGCAAGAGCAAGAGCAAGTGGCTTGGCAAAGGCTTGACACGTCCCTTGGGGGATGACGTATGGGTTCACCATGGTACCAACGAAAGTTCATAAATCTAACCAACAATTGTGGGCAAGTATGTCCAAAAGAGGGCCAAGACAATGAACATTTCAGCAGAATTCATCATTTGTGGATAGCAGATAGAACTCCTACTGAATCGCTTTTGATTGACCCAGACAGTTGCCACAGACTGGAATTTCTAGCCCCGGAAGCGGTCATTGGGGTCGCACGTGACCTGTTCAACACGCGCCGGGCATGACCGGGTGATAGAAACCAGCAAATGGTTCAACGAATCACAGCCCTGGCTTGGGCTATCTCCGACTGAGTCGAAGAAGCAGCAGACTTTTTTAATATCTGGTTGGTGGTTTCAGACATTTTCTATTTTCCATACTATATGGGATAGTCCTTCCCATTGACTTTCTTCTTTTTCAAGATGGTTAAAACCACCAACCAGTTATAAGATCTTTTCATGTGCAGCTCACTGCAGAGTCTCAGACGGGTGGAAAACATCACCAAAAAAACATCCCACCGAGTTTTCAGGCAAAGGGCACCCCCAAATCCATAGGTTTGTCACTATGATCCCTGCTGAACCCAGGTAAAACCTCCCCCAATATCTTCCTGTTGGTTAATGGTCGTTAATGGCCCCAATCGTATACCACAGTTTTTCCCCATGAGTGTTGGTTCAACCACCATTTATTGTTGGTTAAATCACGATTTTCAGACACAACCCATTATTGGTTCATCACCATTTCTATATATGATGTTGTCATATTTAGCCCCCTTAAATTACCATAAATTACTAGAAATTACCATAAATTACCATAAATTACTAGAAATTACTAGAAATTACCATAAATTACCAGAAATTACCATAAATTACCATTAAATTACCATTGTTGTTGGTGGAATCCTATATTTTTCAGCACCATTGTTGTTGGTGACATCCCCATGAGATCACCGTTGAACATCATCCAGGTATGACGAGGAGCCAAAGGCGGGATTTCGTGCTGGAGCGCAAGCGCTCCATGGGGTGCTCTCCAGCCATGGGGGGTTCCATAAATTGGGGTACCCCAACATTTTAATCGCTGGATGGTTAGGTTGATTTCATGGAAGATCGAGATATCCATTTATAAAATCTTATAAAATGGATGAGTTTGGGGTACCCAAATTTATGGAAACCCCCATGGCTGGATCCATTTGGGCCGAGATAGAAATAGATCGATATGCAGATCCTGGATCCATCTTCAAAATTCAGATCCGAAATTTGCGAGATGAATTGATCTGCATAGAAATGTACTGATATAATTGATATTAATTGATATAGATAATATGAAAATAACTGCGTATGATAACATGTACAGAAAATCCGAAATGGATCTACAATCTATATATAATTATATTAATTGATATAGAAAATTATAGAAATCAATCGATACCTTTGCAGTGAATCGACCAGATGGGACCAGATGTGTCTCAAATGTTGCGGACTTTCCCTCAGGGCAAAGGCAAGAGCAGCAAGGGCAGCAAGGGCAAAGGCAAGTCCAAGAGCGGCGGTTACGAGGACGGAAAGCGCAGCTGAGAAGGGTGCGATCCAATGTTGACCCATGTTCATAGCTTCTGTCACAGGCACAAAGGGGACCCGAATTAGGTGCCGATCATGATGGTTGCCAGTTGCCAAATGGCATGGTCACTCAAGAATATGGAGGCCAACTGATAGCTATAGACATCTATAAATGCTATTGTTGGAGCTAATTTGGCCAGTCATGCACGACTATGAACTATCAAGAATGGGTACGGTGAAGCATTGACAGGTGGATCAAATCGAAACCACGTCCACTAGCAACATACATAATTATACTTAGGTAGATCTTGGCGAATGCTGGGTAAATGGATGTCATGTTTCGCCACCCATGGAAGGGGATTTGGATCTACTTTTGATCAGCGAAACTTGTTGCAGGTATCTAGGTTTATACATTCATAAGATGTGTTCGTACTTTATTGTTGGTGAATATGGGTGTTGTCTCTGAAACTAAATAGGGAACATTTTTGGAACCATTATCATAGACTGCCAAAAAACATCATCATTTCCATCATGTTCCTTGCTGAACTGACCATAAATTGATGGTACAGCCGACCACCCTTTGGCCGGCTGATCCACCAATGGCTAAAGTTATACTTTGGCCAACCAGAAAAATCCATAGGTAAAATGGATGGTTGGCCAGAAAGTATATATATATAACTATTATTTGGTTGGTGGTTTGGAACATTTGGGTTATTTTTCCATATATTGGGAATAATATTCCCAACCGACTTCCATAGAGATACTATAGTTGCTATTAGTATTTACATCATGTTACGTTATATTTTAAATCTTCAATCCCATGAAACTCGCTTTGATCTACTGGTTGCTACAACGGTATCCCGTTAAGTGTGGGTCATAGTCTCCGATGATGTTGATAAGAGGCTATGACAATTAAATCATGCAATATCAAACATCATGTTTATCAGTTATATGATGCTATATTACCTATCCATATTTGTTTGATACTTAAAGCCCCATGAACCCGCAAAATTGATGGTTAAATCATGTTAAATCCCGTTGAAATCCCAATTGGACTGTATCACCAAATGTTTAATCGTTAAAGCATCTTAAGAGCTGGTATTAGTGCGTGTTAAATCCATGTCTTTTTTACCGCGGAAACAAATCATGGGGTATCATCTCCCGCAAAGCAACATATATACGGAAAATCCACCATTTGTTTTTTTTTTCATAGCCCGGGAAACCATTGGTATTGCACATCTCTATGGCTATGTCTGAACATGTTTACCCCCGAAATGGTTAGTTGAATACGGAAAATCATGGAAGGCCATGAAATTTGGGGTACCATATTTTCAGACAAACCCCATATGGAGGTGTCCTAAAATGGGGGATCGCCGTTTCAATACCAAATGTAGTCCATTTTGGATGATCTGGGAGGTAACATATTTTCAGGCAAACTCCCATACTGATGGCTGTTCCAACTTATCTAATCAAATACTATATACATATATTGTTGGGTAAGGTATCTCAATCTATCCCAAATTGTTGGGTAAGGTATCTCAATCTATCCCAAATTGAATTTATAATTATATAGTATTGAAACCCATTTCTTGTTAATAATTGATGGTGACTTCCCCTTGTTATGAGCTGGGCGCACTCGAGTCAGGCCTCCTATTCCTATGCCCCACCCAGCAGGGGCGCCTCAGGCAGCCAGTTATGGTGGGGGTGGACCAAAGAATGGGTGAGTTCTCTCGAAAAAAATGGTGGTCTTATGGGATTTCACCAATCAATGGATTGGTTTAAGGGAACATTTACGGGAAACCTTCTGGTTTTTACCATTAAATATGGGGTTTTCCTGTAAGTTTTCCCCTATACCAATCCATTGAACCAATAGACATGGGCAGAAATTGGGCATTTTTGCCGGGGAAAAAAAATGAGGATTTGCCTATCCAACCAACATGTGGATATAGCATTATTTCACTGACAAAAAGTCAGAATCAATCGGGGGCTAGGAAACCACTTATGACGGGGAGAATCGGATCAATGTATGATATGACATGTGTGGGTCATCGTGTGTCAGATGGAGCATTTCCCCCAAGTGGCAATTTATATAATGGGGAAGAATGACAATGATTGACCAGCGGATTTGGGTTTGGACAAACTCATAATATGTTCTTCAGTGCTTATTGGTGAAGCTCCACAGATGGTACGTGATTGTGTAAAAATTCTTCTGGGCCAAGCTTCGCGCATGAGACATCTCTACCAACATCTGCCCAAACATGATCAGGTATGACCCAAATGCAGGCAAATATAGCATACATGGAGCGTCTCCTGATACGTTGATGATCCGAAACGACAAGCTCCAAGACCCTGGAAGGGAGTTCAACAGGAGGTCGTACGGGTTGGATGTTAGCACTGGGTGGATGGTACAGGGTGGGGAAAAAGGTCGTTTGCAAACCGGGTTGGTTTGCAACTCCACAATTTGTATCGTTGATTGTACATGCATGGTATAACAGTTTTTTTCTTAATGGGATAAACCAACAAGCAGCTACTTGAGGCTGCAGTTGAAGGTAAAAAACATGGTTAATCACTACGGTATAACCGGTATGTTTTTGACATTTCCAGGTTTGTTGGGATATGGGGCCTCCAAAAAAAAACTCGAATCCAGGTAAGGGCCGGTCCTCTGATTGGTCCTACGAGGTGCCGGCAGAGACTCCCCAGCCGTGGTTTTTGGGGCTAAGCCCATTGTGTTGATGATCGTTTGATGGTGGTTTTATGGTGGTTTAAGATGGTTTAATATGGTTCAATGGCTGGTTGGTGGTTTGGAACATTTGGATTATATTTTTCCATTCAGTTGGGAATGTTATCATCCCAACTGACTAATATGTTTCAGAGAGATGGGATTTGATGGGATTTTCTGTTGATCAATCAGGATTGAACCAGCATGGGGCTAGTAATTGGAAATTCCCTCTGGTCATTCAACAGTTCGCGACATGGACAATCGCCATGTTGCATAGGTAAATCAAAGTAAATCATCTATGTCTACAAACGGGCCATTTTCCATAGCTGTGTTGGATTGCCATTCTGGCAATGAACTGGTTATTTTTGTTTCGTGGTTAGATTTGAAACATGAAGGTTAACCCATAAAGACTTAGAATGATGTTTTTAATGGGGGACATATAAGCAACAGTGAATGAGGCTATACTAAATCACATCTGGCCTGGTGTTTTTTTTTCAATCTTAGGGATGAGAATCCCACAAACCTTCAGGGGTTGAGCCAACCCAGTAGAGAAGATCTGTTTAAGTGAGATTCAAGACCTACCCGGCCTGGTAAACGTTTACATAGCAATAGAAAATCATCATTTTAATGAGAAAATCCACTATAAATGGCCATTTTCAATAGCTATGTTAAATAACCAGAGGGTAAATCCACTATAAATGACCTATTTGGTTTTGTCTGAAAATAGGGTATATTCCCAATTATAGCCATTTAATAGGGATAATGATCAGCAAAACCATTGGGTTTAGGGGTACACTATTTTCAGACACACCTATTTGAATCCACGGGTTTCAGACTATGACCGAGACCCTTCCCGGAGGTCCCCACCAAGAGGCAGATGCAAGTGCACTTTTTCACTCCAAGTTGGGCTCGGTAAATTGAGCCAGTCAGTTGATTGACCCTTGAGCCAATTGAATGGCTTGAGCCATAGTTGCAACAGTCGGAGGACGTCTCAACGACTGTGAAAACTTTAAAAAAGACCTTAGTGGGGGTGCAGTGGTACTCTGTGCATGTTTCCCAAACCGCACTCCCCCTTCCTGCTTGCAGGAATCCAGGTTCCCCAACACCAAAAACAAAAGCTTCAGGGGTGGCCACGTTTCCTCTGGGAACTCGCCCTTCCCCCAGCCAGAAGGGCGAAGACCCTCGTGTGCCATAGTCCCAGGCTGGTGTTGGTTCCCCCTTCATCCAAGGGTCGCGTGGAGTTCCACTTCGGGTTGACTCCAAAAATTGAAAAACTACAGCCCTAACTTCGTAGGTTTTGAATTCCCTCTCTCACCAGCGCTGTCCTCGAAGAGCGCCCAACGGTGTTCTTTGGGTCCAGCAGCTGATGAGCTTTTCCCTGTATTGGTCTTTTCCACCGGCAGCTAATGATCTTTTCCTTGGGTCTTGTTGATCTTTTTCTCCAGCCACCGATGTACTTTTCCGTGTGACCTATTTCCTTTTGGGTGAGCTTTTCGCCACATCTCTTGGGTCTTGTTTGACAAGGAAAACGGTGTATCCCACCCACTTGTCTTCGACCCACTTGGTCTCCCAGTCAAAATCCAAGATTATTTTTCGCTCGTTGCTGTCCAGGGTATTCCACAAAAATGTGACCCGGTAAGGATCCAACTGGTCGACCTTTTTCGGTAAAGTGGGGTGATCTGGATGAAATGAATTCTGTCTCCATTTGTAATGGATTCTTGTGATGATTCGTCCATAGTCCCCAGGGGCTGGAACATGCCACATGTCAATGGCCTGACCCTGTTCTTCAAAGCCTGTTACGGCCGGCGGCTTTGTCATCCATGCTGTGCCCTCTCAAGAGATGATATATTCCACCTCACGCATGACCACCTCAGGCATGTAAACTGTCCAGCTGGCTGGGTCTTCAGGACGTCGAATTAAATCTTGTCCCGGACGAATCCTTGGTCTTTGGGCCGGTGGCGGAGTCTCCGGTTCTGCTGGCCTTCTTGGTGTCTGGGAAGACTCAGTGTCCTCCTCCGGATGCTCCTTGTACCACTGTTCCCATTCAGCCTCGGTGTATTTGTTCTTCTTCTTCTTTTTCTTTTTCGGTTCCCATTTGTCACCCCATGCACCATCCCACCAATACCATTCTCCTCCATCCACTTCATAGTAAGCCGCTGCCTTAGGAGCTGCCTTAGAGGAGGAGGCTCGGGTCGTTTCTGCAGGTTTTTCCCTTGGCTCTGCAGGTATTGCCTTTCCATAGACTGATCTCATCCTTGCAAGGTAATCAGCCATTTTTTCTCCTTCTCTCTGTTCCTTCCATTTTCCCCACTCTTCATCATCGGTGGGTACTTTTTCCTCTTCCTTGGGAGTTGGCATCGACGGTTTTTTCGGTGGCGGTCTCCCAGGGGCTTTCATACCCTCTGGCAGCGGAGCTATCGGTCCCTTTGGGACCCTTTCCGAACCTCGCGATTCGGCTGTAGAAGGGCCAGGGCTTTTTTCACTCTCCGATCGCCTTGTTGTCGATTCCTTTTCCCTGTGTGGCGACCTAGATCGCCCTGTTTCACCCCGTCTCCGACGGTCTCTTCCTCTTTCCCTTTTATCATGGGCGCGATCAGCATCCCTCTCTTCGGTTTTTCTTCTTTTTTCCTTTCGATGATCTTCTCCCGGACGTGGTTCTTCTTCCTGATGTTCATCTTTTTCTACAGTTGGCGCCGCCGTGGAATGACCTTCTCCCCCACGTACATCTTTTTCTCGATCTTTCAGGGCCAACTTCACCATCAGTTCAGCTTGTTCCACCATTTGTCGATTGAACTGAGGAACCACCAGGAGTGTCAAATGGCTCATAAGCCATCGGAAAACTTCCCACACCAGGATGACCATCATGGCATAAAGTATGCCAAAAAACTGACCAAAGACGCCTTGCGAAACATCTTCACCGTCCATAGCTGTCACTGGTACAGCAAGGCAGACGAGGACGCTTTTGAGCCCAAAACTTTTGGAAAAATAAATTGCTGCGGACAACCCCAATTCCCTAACGGAAAAACACTTAAATCCCGTTGGTTGCGGAGCTATCCCCTTTGAGGTTTCAGGATGGTTTTTCCCCTTACCTACCACATTAGAATTCCCCAAAAACCCAATTCCCCAAGTTGCAACCAGATCCCACGGTTCTGTGGAACCCGACCTTGGTACAACTTCAGCAGCTCGATGTTCTTCTCGATCGGACCTGGCACAATCCAAGTCCCAAGGTTTCTCTTGTCCATCACCCAGGATGGTCTTAGGGATGGGTTCTTCTTTTTCATAACTGTGCAATTGGGCAACATGACCGTGATGATCTTGTACCCGCAAAACTTTCAAAACTGGTGGATTTTCATCCCAAAAATAAACCCTTTTTGGTTTTGAGTTACCCCTTTTGGTCTTATTACCCCGTTTTAGGATACCCCTAGGTTCTTCTTCTACAGGGTGTTCAACTTGTCCAGGAATGTTCTTCTTCTCCAAAAACGGTAAGACCGACTCCAACTGGAACCGATCCTTGACCACGGATTCAGTGACGCGATACGCATCAGCCAGTACTTGCACCAGCCTTCCAATGGCAGTGCTCAGGGCTTCATGCCGGAAATCGGCTAGTTCTGGATATTCCTCGGCCAGACCAACCACCTTTTTTACCACTGATACGCACCGACCAGCGATATCTCGGTAGTTGTCCCAGGAGGAAGTCTCCTGGTCTGGTTCTTCTGGACGTTGTTCTTCTCCCAGAGGTTGTTCTTCACGATGGTTGGACCCCATTGATGTTTCCTCATTTGGAACCCCGGAACCTTGGTGATTGACGAACCTCCAGAACCTTTCCCAACTGGGCTTCACAGCGATGATCTTCGTCAGGAAATCGGCCACAAGTTTTACCCCTGGAAGGTGACGGATGATCCAACTACCATCCTTTAACCGCTCCCTTAGGGCTGTTGCTCGCAACCGCAAGTGTCGAGTCCTCCACGGACCGTCAGGATTTTCCAAGATGGCTATTGCAGCCGTGTTGTCTCCGTAGATGATCTTCTGCCCGATTTTCCGTCCTTCCACGACCTCTATGAGAGACGCCAGAGAGTCTCCCATGACCATGGATTCCAAGTAGGACATCAATTCCCCTTCGGCGGTGCTCAACACCACAAAAGCTTGACGGCTGGCTTCCCATTGAACCAACCCTCCACCATAAAAACCTAGGATACCCTGCAGTGATCTTTCGCCCGCAGGGGCAAATGAAATGTCCGAGAACATTTCGACTTGCCGCATCTCCCGGTGAAATGGCAGATCATCTTCGGGACCACGATCATCACTTGTGCAAACCCCATAGCTGAGATGTTGAGTTTCGGTTCCCTTCAGGTAACCAAACACCTGTTGTGCGGTTTTCACCACCCATTTGGGCCGTTTGTTCACCTGTCTTCCCAATTGGCTGACGGCGAAACTGATATCCGGCCTTGTCCTTATGGACAACCACAACAACTCGCCCACCACCGTTTGAGCTTGTCGGATGTTTTCAAGTGCTGGTTGTTCTTCTTCCGGAAGTTCGGCATCCGCTTTCGTCATCGGAACCGGTCTTGGGTGTTCTACTTGATGTCGATTCAACAGATCCCGAGTGTAGGACTGCTGTCCCACCTTCAACTTCTTGTGATCCCCTTGACCGCTCCATTGGAGCTCGAACCCACAAAATCGAACCCAGCCTTTGTGATCAACTTCTTCAGGAGTGGAGCAAGTCCATTCTTCCTTCAGCCTCTTCAAGAAGCTGTGTTTGGCGTGAGGTTCCGCAAGAACCATAAGATCGTCCACATAGACGACCACCAAACCCACTTGCCGATATCCATCAGGACGTACTTCTTCTCCCGGAGCGTCACCACCTTTACACAGGATTCTCCACAAATTTCCTTCCGGCGTTTGTTCCAGCTTGTACTCCTTCTGCATCTCCCCCGGGCTTGCATCTCCCTGCCATGTGAACCGCCGCATTGTTTGGTCGCGGTACACTGCCCAATGGGCAGGGCTGGATTGAAACCCATACAGGGCCTTGTCGACAAGCCAGACCTCATCCGGTTGGGTAATCCCAAAATCAGTCATGATCCTGGGCGGCACCACCGCCACGGTTTTGGCACCTTGTTCCACCGGCCGAGGAGCCAGTAGAAAAGCGGTCTTGATGTCCGTCGTGGCTACATCCCATTGGTGATGAGCTGCCTTTCGCAATGCACACCTTATCAGAACCCCGTCCGCTCCACTGGCATACAGCAGAGAGGAAGGCATGGGATCCGCTTCCGGTGATGCCAAGTTGCCGCAGATCACAGCGCGACATTTGTATCTCCCTCCAGCCTTGATCACACAGACCAGTTTGCCCGGCACCAATTCGGCTTCAGGGTCAATCTCGGACCTTTTGACTGGTCGGATAGCTTTTGTTTCTGCAGTCAAGGATTTGTACTCGGCGAGCATCGAGTCGTACCATTTTTCCTTTTCAATTCTCACCTTGTGGAGAGGGACTGTAACAGTTTGAAGTTGTTCTTCTCCACCGCTACCATCAGCTTGTGCTGAACAGACCCTTAGTTGGCACACTCGCCTTTCCTCTTCCATCCTTGCAGTTGTTACAGCTTCCAGTTCTTCTTCCAAATCTTCACGATGTTCTTGTAGAAGTCGTAGAACTTGTCCCTGTATGAAACCGTTTGTGGGATCCACTGGAACATTCGACAGTTCTTCCCTAATGGCTTCCACAACTCCAAGGTGTTGATCTTCTTTGACCTTCAACAGGTGTGTCAAGCTAACGTTTCTGACGATGAACTCCCCCGAGGTTGGACTTCTTTCGATGTGCTTCTCCCCCGAGTCTGGACCATCTTGTGCAGAAACCCTTGAAACTTTGATTTTTTCACTTTTGAAAAGGTTACCGGGCTCCCCCCCTGCTGACACTTCAGCAGGCTCTACTTTCATTTTTGAGATTTCCGGCCCAAGGCTGTCAATCTCTTCCACAGGAGCTTCCGGATCTTCTCGGTTGAGTTCTTCATAAAGCAAGTCGATTTCATCAGGCTCTTCATCTGCTTCGAGCATTTCGCTCGGTTCGTATGGCTCTGAATCTTCAGGTGGTGATTCGTCAGGAGGTGGTAGCGGAGCGTCCCCAATGGTTGGCGGCAACCTCATGACACCTTCTGGCGGCGTCTTGGAGTAAAGCCGTCTGTGAGGCCTTTCAGGATTGTCTTCTATCTCCAACCTGATGCGGACCCGCTCCCCTTCCTCACTCGGAACAACCACTTCTCGAGCATGAACCACCTTTCCATCTTTCTGTTGGACTACCCAACCCGAGAACATCATTGGACTCGGACACAGTAGGCGTCCTTCTGTGTATGGAGACGGAATCGCCCCCTTTTTGAACCATCTTTTTGACCGAACCAAGACGTTGGCCCTGAAGGGCAGCATTGACAGTACGGGCACCCCCAGTTTCTCCAACTGTTGCCTCATTCGTTCTTCAGCACAATACCTCATGGCTTGAGGCCAGTCGGTCACCTCACTTCCTGCCACGCGGAGATACAGACGGGTTCGCCTTTTAAGCTGATTGACCTCTGATTCCACATGGCCGTTTGAGGCCGGGTCGTCTCCCTCCGTCATGCTCTGTCTTATAAGGCGCTCTGAGCACCATTTTTCAACCTTTTTTGACAGTAGCTCTTTAGCCCGATCACTATGCAGACGGTTGATCTTGATACCCATCGTGTTGAACTTCGCGATGCATTTTCCCAGGGCGACTAGGATTTCACTCACATGCCTTGACCCCAGAAGTTCCACCAATGTCACGTGCCGTACATTGAACGGCTGCTTGGATTCTTCTACCAACCTTTTGACTTCTTCCGTCATCGGGTCGGGATCTCCTTTTCTTCCTTTCCACTGTTGTCCTTCTCCCCCGACTCTGGAAGTTGATGATCTTCTCCACCAAGCGGGCAATCTCCCTCTTCGAGACCATCCCCCCACGAGGGTTCCAGAATTTTAGGTTTCCCCTTTTCTGGGGATTCTTCACATGGCATCACGATGTCCCTCGATGGAGCCTGATCTTGTGGTTCTTTCGGTCGATCTTCATCTTCTCCTCCAGTTTTGGTGATGTAATCCGGGACCAAGGCGGTGGCCACCATTGCATACTTCACCACATCCTTCCCAGAGGATAAATCCCTGACCTTTGGAAAGGGTCCCACGATGTCCACGCTCATCGCCCATGACGACGTCGTAGCATCGCGTCTCCTCCGATGTGGAGACCTTGCACCCATTTCCAAAACACAAGTCCTACAATCCCTTCTATATGGTCGATGGCCTTGACGAATATGGGCTTCCCAGGCTTCCTCTGACGTCATCTTGGCCAAGTGTGGCTCTTCACCCGCAGTTTCATCGCCTTCCCGTTTGAGATGTCGGTGAAGCGCTTCTCGGATGGCAGCCCTTAATCCCGGTGCCCATACCGCCCAGGTGGACGACAAATGGCAACGGTCTTTGATGTCCTTTGGCAGGGCCTCGGAGTGCTTGGTGCCGCGTTGATCTTCCAAGTCTCTCATGTCCTCCAGGTTTGTGAGGCACGTGGTCGGTTTCCGTCGTGAGTGCCCAAAGCACCCTTGATCAAAGGATACCAAACCCATTCCTTGGTAGCGGAGCAGCTGCATTAACTCCGGCCATGCCCAAAAGCTTGGACTTTCTTCTTCGCGAGCTTGTGGAACATACGTCAACGGATCCTGTGGGCTCTCCAAAAGGAAAGCGGTTCTCACACGATGACGCTCGCGGCATTCTTCAGACCTTATGAACAGGCCAATTTGTTTCAGCAGCAGTGCTGCATCTGAATCAGCCAAGTTCTTCTCCCGGTCTGTCAATCCTGGTAGACCATACCGGTCATGGAAACGTCCACGCAATGGTCTTGGTCCCGGTTGTTTCTGCCTCAATCGGCTGACCGTCCGACAGGGAGGTCCCCCGATGATAGCAAGAAGTTTTCCCAGGCTTGCAAGTTTCCAAAGGAAACTCCATGTTCCCGGATTGTGTATATCTTGATTTCGACCTTCATTGATATCCAAAGTGATGACTT
>CAMXCT020002499.1:0-97670 GCA_947184155.2 Cladocopium goreaui | reverse complement strand
TTTCCAAACAAAAAATTGTGAAGTCTCACAAATAAGGATCAACTTAAACTCTCTTGGTTTGGTGGTAAACAAACATTGTCAAAGGTTGAAACATACAACCAAACTTGGTGACGCAAACAAGTTGGCGTTCTATTTCAAAATCCAATTTCAATACTCTCGATGTGGTTTTCGACAATTTCATCGGAAACAATCCACATCATTCACATGTCACATCATAGATGGAAATGCTGTGGCTGTTCCCAATCAAGTGGTGGGAGGGAGGGTGTCCCTTTTAAATAAGGGCAATTTTTGTCACCCACCCCGTTTCTCACTCCCACCCAAAAATTGGGGAATCATCGGGTGCTCTGACACTTAGCATCAAGTCGCTTTGTGTCAACGTTTGTCAGTGATGGAATCATGGCCCATCCAATAGAATCTTGCTCAGCTGGAACCATGACCGGCCTTGGATTGACCCCCGACAGTGCAATTACTGGAATCAAAAAGGAAATAATAATAAGTCCGAGTGTGGTGCATTTGCGTTGACTGCGGCTTTTTTCATTTGTAGTAAGGTTAATTTATGTAAGCAATATACTTACATGAATACGCTTACCTTACTTCAAGTCGATACGCCATATAATTAATATATAATTATATGGACATCAATTCAACATTGAAACTTCCACCACCAATGTAGAGTCAATCTCAATTGATCCTGGTTTTCTGGAAAAATAAGGGATTTGAATTCGGGACAGGGTGTTTTGACACAGTTTGACACTGGGACTGTAGGTAGTAGACCCCAAATTGTGAATGACAGTGGGACTGCACCAGCTGATATGAGTCAGCTACCTCCTGAAGAGTTGCGAAAGTTGAAAGGCCAGAGTTTGCCGGTACCTTCACAGCCCAAACTTGTCTTGCCAGAGTCCAGCAGTGTGAAGAAGAAATCTGGTGAGTTGCGTTTGGCGCCAGCAGTGCCGTTAGCAAGATCGAACGTTGTCGTGACTCCACAGGAAGTTCCAGCAGAGCCGTCTCGAGTTTCTGTCACTCCATCTCCTACGTCACCAGCAGATACTGCAGATGTAGCTATTGGTAGTCCTGAGAGTTCTGAAAGAACTTCACCTGACGTCTCACGTTTTGAACCGACTCGTCGATGTCCAGCATGTGAGAGTGGCATGGAAGCACCTGGTATTAGGCACAACAAGGAATGTAGAAAGCGTTTTGCTGAGTTTGAGGAACAACGGAGAAAGGAAAGACGTGTTGAACCTGCACTCTCTTCGGAGAGCCCTGTAGTTGTACCTCAGGTTCAGGTGCCAGTAGAAGAGGTCGATGATGAAGAATTGGTACCAACACCTGAGTCCGCTCGGCGACAGCCGGAAACACAGGTTGAGTACACTAGAAGGTTTAAAAGAAAAGCTGAGACCGACCGAGAACAGTTGGAAAGAGAAATCCGTGAAGATTCTGAGGAACTGCTTCAAACAAACATGGATTTTGATTGGTTTTGGGTTGGTAGTGGTGAACCTGTGTTGGTTGCGAGTTTAGGTACACTTGAAGGTCCAGCGTCTTTTGCTCCGGCAACATCTCCAGAAATGTTTTCTGGTTCTCTTGATTCTGTTTGTTTCAATCGAGGCAATGAGCATGATTTTGTGAAGATGCGTCTTGGAGGTCAGGATGTCTTGGTTTGGAAACCGGACAGCATCATAGATGACCAGAGTTTGCAAGAGCTTGATTTGGAACAAGGTTTCAAAGGTATGCAAGAGGAGGTAAGGAACTTGGAACACTGCAAGACTGGCCGCATCATCACCCAGTCAGAGCTGGACGACATGAAGAAGGCTGTTCCGAACCTTCGTTTGATCCAGTCAAGGTGGGTTGCAGCTTACAAAAGCAGTGAGAGGGTTCGAACCAGGATTGTTGCGAAGGACTTCAATCGTGGCTCCTCAGCTAGATCTTTGGGATTTAGTAGTCCTACCCCTTCGATTGAAAGTGTTCATTTGGTGCTTGCAATGGCAGCGACACGGAAGATGCTTTTGCGTGCATTGGACGTGAGTCATGCCTTCATGCATAGTCCATTGGGAACTGGTGTACATGTTGTCTTGAAAATGCCGTTGTCGATTAGCTTTCCATCAGGTGAAGCGACCTACTATTTGCTTGAAAGGGTCCCCTCCGTCCAAGGCACGAGGTAAGGATGCACCCTTTATTCCTGGAGGTTTCTTGGTCTTTGAACACAGGGTGTTCAAAGACCTTGGGTAACCGGGAACTATCAACTTCTAAACTTCTGAGCGTTGCGCGTTGCGTAGGAATTTACGCGAGGGTTACCGCTACAAACCTTTTTCCAAAATTTTTAACCAAATGTCCAACAAACTGATGTCATTTGCAGAACCTGTGCCTTTTGAACTTGGCTGTCATCTGTTCTTATCAGTGTGAAACATGTACATGTTTCAAGGTGATGTGCGGTTCTCTCGGCAAGGATCTGTTCTTATCAATGTGACATCTATTTTTCGTGTTGGCATTTTGGTCTCAAGTGGCATCCCCCACGAATTTTTGTTCATCGCTTCATGCAGCGACGTGGCACTCCTGGACATCGTGGTGCCCTCTTGCATTATTCTGGGCCATCCGTCTCGACCTTCATTTTCCATTTCAGTTTGCTGCAGTTTTGCCCTGGGATTTTTCACAGGTCTTTCAGTCCTATTTTGGCTGTTGTTTCCTGTTTTGGATGAGTGATAGTTCCAGTGACACCACTCACTCAGCAATTTTGCACAACGTGGTCAGCCATCAACGTCGGTTTGCCCAGCAGTCGGAGGAGGAACTTGATCCAGGTGTGCCTTTTCCTCACGGCGACGACTACGATCAGGAAGAGATCGATACATGGCCAGATTTTGAGCCATGGCATCCATCCTGGGTTGGTTTGTCACCAGACACCATCGCTTTTCAGGCTGAACAACAGGTGCTCGAGAAGATGGACCAGAAGGTGCTGTACCGCATTCAACACAACAAGGCCTTTAAAGTGCGATGCCGAATTCAATTTCATCTGGATCACTTGCTCCATCAGATTCGTGGCACAGAAGGCGATGATACAATGCAGCCAAAACGTGACAGTTCAAGCAGTGATGATGAATTTTGGTAGATCCTTCCCCAGTGATGAAGTACGTCCTGAAGCACGTTTTTCTGTTACGGCCAGACAGTTTGCACAAGGGGGGACACCGGGTCTGCCCTCAGTTCTTTCTGTAACTGATTCAAATGTAGATTTCAATTCTGGCATTGGTGATGATTTCAATTATGGCAATGGCGATGCATCGTCTTCAATTTCACAACAGCGTGGTGTGGATGCTCTAAATGGTGCATTTACAGGCTTCAATGAGAATGTTTACAATTCAGGTGAATCTTCTTTTCTGGAGTTTATTGAACAGAACGGTCATGATTTGCCAGGTGATGCCTTTTCAATTTATGTTGAGTCTTTTGAGGAACCTGGCAATGGTGGCTTGGAATTTGAACCAAGCCCTGCTGATGAGTTTTCAGCAGCAATTGCATTTGAACCACGGCAGGTGTCAAGCTTTGCACTGCAAGGAGGTTCATTTGGTGATGTTGATGAGTCGGGGCCCCAACGTGATTTTCTTGATGTTGACTTGGATGCTTGCGTTTCCACAGCATTGATGTCACTTCCTTCCAGGGTGCCGGAGCCAATCTGGGTGGAATGGGTTTGGTCAGCTAATTTTTGGCAATGGTATCCTCATTAAAACTGATTTTTGCGATCTTGACCTTTGCAAACCTGCACAAGCGCCTTTTGTGGATAGCTGGATGGAGCAGATAGCAACTTGCAGCTGGGTCCTCAAGCAATCAGTCAGTGAAATTGCTTGTGACAGTTATGCAGATGTTGTCAAACCCATGACAGACCAAACGTGGGAAGAGGAACGTGAATCTTTGCTGAAGAGTGCCTTGAAGAGATGGATGATGGTTGCAACCTCTTCCAAGCAGACTACAGTTGTCTGGGTGCAGTTGGCTACAGAGAGTCTTCTAAACTTGAGTGAGACAACGGTGCACCGCCATCCAGGTTGAAAAGTTATCTTGAAGTCTTGGCTTTTTGTGTGTACACTTTCTCCACGGAGGAACTGAATCCAGTGGTCACGAGCCGAAGGTTGCATGGACGTTCAATTCCTGCAGTTCCCACAACCGTGTACAGGCCTCTCCTTTGACGGTTGAAGAGTTGGCCAAGCTGCATGCAGTACCTTGGACTCGGTGCGACTAGAACTCAGTCTTTGCAGGTGCCGTGTCCTTTGTTGTGTATGCTAGGGCTGGATGGGCAGATGCAATGCATAGCAGTCAACTCCATTCAGACCACGACGACGCTGGAGAGACCAGATATTCGGAAGCTGCTGCAAGTGTCCACAAAACCGTGCATGCCAACCTGTATCACCATCCCATGGTGCCACTGGTAGCACCAGCGGTCGGAGTGGTGGAAGAGCCTTGGGTTGACCGATGGTTTGCTGTGCGAACCTCACGGGGTATCAAACCTCCTCCACTTCATGTTTTGATGCCTGTCCCTGTAAGTGATGGAGGGGCCACAAAGTGCCCACTTTCAGCTACATAGGCGACAACTCTCTCTTATTCTGCCAAGTTTGGTTTGTCTGCGGAGACAAGACTGCAGTTAGCTTGCCATGTTGGTGGTTTCAAGTTGCTGCATACATACGTTCGTGATGCAGCTGCTCAACCTTTGCTTGGCTTGGAGCGCATGCTACGCGCTGTCAGGGAGAGATCGTTCAGACCAGACTCAACGAGGAGCGGCCGATTTTTGGCTGAGGGTGACAAACCTATTGCGAGTGAGGCCCTTGTGGTCGACTTGATAAGAAAGTTCCGAAGAGTTTCCAAAGGCCAACTCAAGGGTTTTTCAAACCACCTGAGCCACCGGCTGTCTACATGCTCTGGCAGCATCGAAAAATGGAAACGTTCCACCTTGCCAGGCCTGACTTCAAGCGTGTTTTCATGTGCAATAGGTACATAGGGCCTTCACACTCGAAGGACGACATGTCCATCAGGTATGACACCCCGGTGTGTCGTAACCGTGCAGCAGCCGTGAAAGGGTGAAAACGAGCCTGTTGAGAATCGAGATGTATTCACTTCATTTTGGGGGGTCTGAAGAGTAACACTTTATTTTGTGTTTATTCAGACACTTCCCATTCGAAGTTTGGAGTTTCAGAGTGCGACAATCCGCATGTTGCCATGAACACATTCATTTGGCCCTTGCAAATTTCTTTCCAAAGAGTGAATGCAGTGATGTGTTTTTCAGAGTGCAACAAAGACTTGTTGCCATGAAAATTCGACATCAGATCGTCTTTGGAAACCTTCAATTTTATTTCTTGGGAGAGCCGGCATGTTCATCCTGCAGCTCACCAAATAATTTATGTCGACGCCGCAGTTTGAGTTTTTGCTGTGGAGAGTGTGAGATGATTTTGAAATCATTCACCCACACATCAAACCTGATTTTCTAGAATGAACCGCATTGATGCCAGATCACTTCGACTGACATGAAACATGACTATGGTGCAAAGTTCTAATAAAAGCTTCACGTTTGTTTTGTTGACGCCTCTGAGATTGCTTCAACTTGTAGCTGCCTCGAAAGCCATGTGCATCATAGTCAGTGAAGCTGCATTTGAAAGGAAGTGCAAAGAGGTGAGGAGTTGTGACGAGCTCTTCAACGGGCTTGACAGACTGGGAATTAAGGATTTCAGCACTCTGGCTTTTACACTTGGTAAGCCGCCAACGGATGAGCAGTTTGAAGAGCTTGGCGACAAAGTCTATGGTACACCTACTATTGGACAATTAGCACTTCTCAGGCAATTGCATTTCGAAGCAACCACTCTCATGATGGCCAGCATCAACGAGCAGGTGAAGTCAGACAGCTCAGATCCAACTAGTCTGTCTAAGGGGTTGCCTGCAGCGGAGAAGCAATCGAGGTTGGAGAATCAGTCGAAGAGGCTTGCTGGGCTAAGGATTGTTGGAGAACTTTCCCCTAGCCGCCAACTTTTGGACCTGACAAACTCCATGGTGAAAACAAGGGTGCTGACTTGGGTAGCCCCATCAAAATGTTCCAAACGAGACGACGAGGTCCAAGCCAATGTCAAGCTTAGTCCATCGAAGTTGCAGATTGAGCGAGCTACTTTGAAGGTGGCACAAAACCCTGTGGCAACCGTAGCCGATGTGGGGTCAGAGCTGAAGGTGCAATGGACATTGCAACACCGTGGCATGGCCATGGATCAATGCAGGCTTTTGGACTGGGCTTACCGTGAGGATGGGTCCAGGGGCTTTTGCAATCCATCACGAAAGAAGGCCTTTCTGGTTTTGGCACAATTAAGTTGGAGCAAATGGTGCGTGCAGACGAGGAGCTATGGACGCTTTTAGCGCAGCAACAGACTAGGTCATTGAGGCCTTCAAATGACGTGCCGGTGCTCAATGAAGACTTCGAAAAGCTTACAACAGATCCACGGGTCACTATGTTTGTGCTTCCTTTGCCTTCCTCAAGCAGACCTGTGGCAGCTCCAAAGGCAACGCCTGCAGCCAAAATTACAGCTGCTCCAAAGAACAACCCCAACAAGAAGCGGAAGGTAACCAAGGCCGATACGAACTGTCCTGAAGAGCTGAAGAAGTACACCTGCGTCGTGAGGGCAAAGGTAACATTTGTTGGAGCTTCAATGAGTCGGCTGGTTGCTCAAACTCTGCATCAGGGACACCAGCAAAGTGCATGAGAGGTTTCCATGTCCGCGCTCATTGCCATAAACCTGGGCATAGCGTAACTACGTGCAGATCAAAGCCTTCGTGACTAAAGGCAGATCGAAATTCACAAAAAGAGGCCTTTTTCTGGTGTCTCCGAAGTTGATGACACTCCTTTGCAGCCTCAACCAAATTTTTCTTACCGAGTCGTAAAATGCGACCAAACCTTCAAGCACAGTGGACAGCGAGACACGTTCACCAGTTCCAAAAATTTTCAGGTTTTTCCATGGAAGAGTTATGGGTCATTGAAATCTGCACTGGATCAGCTAGGTTGACAAAGACAGGCCGCAAGCTGGGACTTAGAGCTTTGGCTGTCGACAAAGTAACTGAACGCAGTTGTGGGATTGACATCATGGTGTTGGACCTAACTGTTCCGTCACAACACCGCTTGTGTTTTCATGACTGATTTCCATAACTGCTGTCACGGTGGCTCTCGCGACAAACTCACAACCTTTGGAGCGACAAAGAGTGGATGCAGCCACTTCAAAGGTTTTGCGATGGGCAACACCCACACCAAAGCTGGAGACCAAAATTAGCGATGGACGCTTGGTTTTTCTTACGGCAGAAGAAGCTGCGTGTCCATGGCTTCTTTGTCCAAGAATTGTCAATTTGGTCTTGGATGTGGGTCGACGTTTGAGAGCAGTTATGCATGCCACTTTGGAAGAGCAAATGACTGACAAAATATTTTCGTTGATGAATTGAAATATTTTTGAAGCACTGCCCAGATCCACAAAGCTGCGCCCACTGGTACCTGAGTTTTCTCGTTACACATATGTTGTCACGCCTGTACAACATGTGGATCTTTGCACCGCAGTGCTCAAACTGTTCCCAACGGAGCAAAAATGTTGTCCCGCAGACTTTGGACTTGGGGAGTTCTTCGGGCGGAACAATTTGGTGGTGAATGTGTTTGTTCTTCAGGCGGAACAGTTTGGTGGTGAATGCTTTTTCTGGAAATTTCGAAATGATATTTCAAATGATCAGACGGGCGGAACAATTTGGTGGTGAATGTGTTTGTTCTTCAGGCGGAACAATTTGGTAGTGAATGCTTTTTCTGGAAATTTCTGAATGCGATATTTCAAATGATCAGACGATTGAGTGCCATCATGTGGGAGTTCCACATGACCCTATGGCCTTCTTTGGCAAGGGCACTTGAAGCAGGGCACCCCAAAGACTTGGAAAGGCATGTTGACCCTACAATGCATGAGGTGCTCATGGACAATTCTCACAGACCACCATACTTGTTGGCATGCCGGCGCATAGAATTCATCAGGAAGTACACTCAGCTGGCACAAACATCCAGAGCAGGGGAGCTAAAGCTGAGACTCAATATGCCGGCGCGCGTCCGGGCATCCCCCACGAATTTTTGTTCACTCGGCTGCTGGCGATGGATGCGTCACTACTTACATCGCTTACAGTACCCCAACTCTTCTCCTTGATCTTCGTACTGGTATGCGAATTGACGCAACGACTGGGCACACCGATCGAAGTGGCTGCTACAATCGGTGATGCTATTGACGACAACAACCCCGACGCTGCGACATCAGTCGCAGGTCCTGCATCCACGGCAGCGCCTACGACCCCATCTGCTCCATTGCCTGCCACTCAATGCCATTTTATTTGCAGTGTTGCGAATTGCGATAACCTTTGTGCAGCTGCCGGTGTTCATGGTAGCTGGCATCGATGTGAGCAGCACTGGTGGGACTGAAGATTTTCTTTCTACTTTGGCCAGATAGGATGACTGGAAAAAAGGCTTTACCTGCTTGGCACCATGCTTGCAGACTTGGGTTTTCCAGATCACGATCTTTTACATAATCTCTGCAATGGATTCAAGCTCAGTGGATGGATGCGTGATTCCAAATTTTCCCGCGCAGAGTTTCTTCCCTATGCTTCTCTGTGGGCCACACTGATGAGAGAACTGCTGAATTGCAACAATGTTTGAGAGAAACCATCAACAATGGAGAGTTACCCACCAAGGAAGCTGAACGAGTGAGGGGAAGAATTTTTTCCTTTGATTGTCATGTTTTTGGGAGGATTGCAAACCTTGATTTGAAGGAATTTGGAAAACTTTTGTCGCCTGGACTTGACCCCAGCATTTTGGATGAATGTGAAATCTCTGTCGTTCAAGATGTTTGACCGGTTGGATTCTGCAAAGCTTACTCCCCTTGGAATCAACAACCTTTCGACATGGCTGATCTTCACGGATAGCGCCTGTGAAGATAGCTCTACCACCGGGAGTATTGGAGGTGTACCGATTGCACCCAATCACCGAGTGGTTCATCATTTTTGGTTGCAATGTGACTGTGGAGGTGATGCACCACCTTTGGCTTTCCTCCAGACATCCTATAAATGAACTTGAGATGATTCCTGTCCTGGTCTCGTTTAGACTATGGGGACAGCTTTCCCGTGGATGTCAAGTCGTTCATTGCATAGATAATGAATCGGGTAGGTTAGCGCTCTTGAGAGGGAGCGGTGAAACCTCTGTTGCAAAGCATGTAGCTGCCAGGATAATGGATTCGGAATGTTACTTGGGAAAGAAATCCTGGTGTGCAAGGGTCTCAAGCGCTAGCAACTTAGCGGAAGACCCTAGCGTGGAAACTTTGATACTCTGACGAAACTTGGGAGAACCTTTTTTCCGTGGACTGGAAGGACGTGCTTGCGAGCTGTGGTCCATAAGTGGGGATTACAACGGATCTCGAAGCAGCGTTCCCCACAGATGAAAAAAGGCAATGCGTTTGATCTCCATTTCGTCGGCACTCATGTTGTTTCCGCAGCTTTGCATGTGTATATATATATATATTTGTACTTGTTATTAAGTACGGGTTGATTTGTACCCACTTTTTCCAGTGTGATTGTTTTGATTTTGCACGTGGGTTTGTGTTGCGGTAATAACGCGTAGTCGCTCGCAAGTTCCAGGTTCCCCTGTTGGAAACCTAATGGAATAAGGGTCCCCTCCGTCCAAGGCACGAGGTAAGGATGCACCCTTTATTCCTGGAGGTTTCTTGGTCTTTGAACACAGGGTGTTCAAAGACCTTGGGTGACCGGGAACTATCAACTTCTAAACTTCTGAGCGTTGCGCGTTGCGTAGGAATTTACGCGAGGGTTACCGCTACAAACCTTTTGCCAAATTTTTTAACCAAATGCCCAACAAACTGATGTCATTTGCAGAACCTGTGCCTTTTGAACTTGGCTGTCATCTGTTCTTATCAGTGTGAAACATGTACATGTTTCAAGGTGATGTGCGGTTCTCTCGGCAAGGATCTGTTCTTATCAATGTGACATCTATTTTTCGTGTTGGCATTTTGGTCTCAAGTGGCATCCCCCACGAATTTTTGTTCACCCACCCAAATCGTGGTCTTTCTCCACGTTTTCTTCCCAACCCGGGGGGGGATGCCTAACCCGACCGTTATTACAACGGATCTCGAAGCAGCGTTCCCCACAGATGAAAAAAGGCAATGCGTTTGATCTCCATTTCGTCGGCACTCATGTTGTTTCCACAGCTTTGCATGTGTATATATATATTTGTACTTGTTATTAAGTACGGGTTGATTTGTACCCACTTTTTCCAGTGTGATTGTTTTGATTTTGCACATGGGTTTGTGTTGCGGTAATAACGCGTAGTCGCTCGCAAGTTCCAGGTTCCCCTGTTGGAAACTAATGGAATAAAGGCATTGAACGGGTTACGTGATGCTTCACTGGCATGGTTGCAGCTTTTGACATTTACGGTTGAACATGTAGGCCTTTGGTCTGATTCGTTGGAACCATGTGTGTATGGTGGACAGATTGTGAAAGATGGTCATGAAATTGGGTTTTGTTTATGTGTTGTGTATGTTGATGACATCTTGTTGTTATCGACCACTAAGGAAGCTGAAGAACATGTGGTTGCAACTTTGTCGTCTGTAGTGCCTGTGAAGACAACTGGAGAGATCGGAGAAGAGGGAGGATCCCTGACCTTTATTGGCCGTGTCATCAAAAGGGAAAGAGATTCCTCTGAGATCACTCTGGGTGTCGATCCACATTATCTTGACTCTACGTTTCTGGATTATGGCGTTACCCGTGGGTCGGAGAATGTGCCTGATATTTCAGGACATCTTGAGAAGACACTCACGGATAGCAACTTTCAGAAACCTTTGTCAGATGAAGCATACTCACGCTTTAGAAAGGCGTTGGGAAAATTGCTTTGGTTGTCACAGGTGCGTCATGACTTGAAGACATGGATGTCTGGTCTTGGGACACAGCAAGCGAAACCGATGCACGGAACTGAACAAGCATTGAAAGCAGTCTTGAGATTCTTGTATGTTGACATGCATGCATGCTTGTGTTTACCGAGCAGAGATGAGACCATCATGAGTCAAGTTGACGATACTCAACTGAGATCAGTCCATCTTCACTCTTTTAGCGACGCTTCACATGCGCCGTACCGTTTCAACAACCGCAAAGGTGTTAGCGGTGGAGCTGTTTTCTTTGAGAGGTCTTTGGTAAGGTCTCTGAGCCGACAACAGCAAGCTTTGAGCTTGAGTTCATGTGAGGCAGAGCTCTATGGTTTGCAATCAGTGTGTCAGGAAAGTGTTGCGTTTGGAAGACTGGTTCACCGTCTTCTGTTTGCACTTCATGAGATCGATGAGCCAGAAGAAGTTGTGATTTGGTTGGAGAGCGATTCAAGCTCCGCATTGCAACTTGTGAGATCCATGGACGTGCCACGACGTTCACGACACATTGAGATAAGATTGCATTGGTTACGAGAGCAGATGAGAGAGGGTTTGTTGAAATTGAGACACAGAAGTGGTGTTGAAAATCCAGCAGATCTTTTCACTAAATGCTTGAGTGCTAAAGCTTTCTATAAACATCGTTATGCTCTTGGGATTGTTGTACCAGATGGTTTGACAGCTGAGTTAGCAGAACTTCGTGAGCTGTGTGTGTTGCAGCAGGTGTTGACTCAGGGTTCTTCAATTGCGATTGTGGAACTGTGTTGTTCGGAACATTCGAACTTGAGAAAGGTCTGTGAAGTTTCAAAGGTCCCATACATTGGTGTAGTTGCTAAGGTGCAGAGTTCTGGAACGTTGAGTCGTGTAGCTGTTTGCATTCGACAGTGGAAGAATTCGTCATGTCCACCTTGGGTGCATATTCATGCATCGACTCCTTGTGGAAGTGGAAGTCCGCTTCGCAATTTCAATCCGGACTCAGTCACTGAAAAGGACCAGGAATGGGATGAGATCATCAACGCGATTGGTGGTTACTTCAAACATGCAGACTCATGTTCGTTTGAGCTTCCAGAACGAAATACCATTTGGTCCCGACCTGAGACAGTGAGTCTTTTGCAGAGTTTTGACATGAGGCATGAGGCTTTGGTGAGGTTATCCAAGACTGGATGTCAGAACAAGGATGGTATTCCGATTGGAAAGACATTGAAGTTTGTTTCCAATTCAGCCTGGTTTGCACTAAATCTTCATTCCAAACTTTCTACATGCACATGCCAGACTCATGCAGAACTTTATCAAATCAACTATACTGAAACAGCGTTTTACAACCGAAAGTTGGCAAGATACATTTTGATTGCGGTCAAACATGCTTCGAAGAAGAGTTGAATTTTCGTTTAAAAAGGGGACCCTGTGACTGTGAGAGAGAGACAGAAGTTGACGTCACGTTTCATTTACCTGTTTTGCATTTTGTTTCAAACAAATGTTGCCAAAGACAGACAGGAGTTTTCACCATGTTTCATCTTGTGCAGAGTTTTGTTGCGCGATGCTGTAAGATGCAGTGTGTGTGCGCAGCGCAGAACAATCGGGAAGGTAACTGATCCTATCACGATTGTGATGGCGGTTCGACACTTCGTTTCACGTTCTAGGTTACTTGCTCCTAAGAGTTTAGCCACGGTCTAGTGCTTTTTCACTACCGGACGCGGTTTGGTTTGCAGCCATGGCCAAGTCTGGATGGACAGATGAAGATGAGAAGGCTTTGCTTGGTCTTCTTCAGAAGAAGTGGCACAGTGTGAATTCAGGGTCAGGCTATGCAGCCGGATCCAGTATTTTGACTCCTTTGGAGAGTCAAGGAGCAATGACAGATGGAAGCAAGCGACTTCGTGAGGCTCTGGATGATGATGAATTCGATGTGATTTCTTCGGCAGCTGAACCTTTGAGTGCACAGTTGCCTGTGATGCCTATCCCAATCTTTCCTGGGATCGCCGACAAGGTTCTTGATCAGCTTACTGCTGAT
This sequence comes from Cladocopium goreaui, assembly GCA_947184155.2. NCBI lineage: Eukaryota > Dinophyceae > Suessiales > Symbiodiniaceae > Cladocopium > Cladocopium goreaui. The sequence continues at coordinate 84,725 of CAMXCT020002499.1, read as the reverse complement.
TTGGTGCCTGAAGGCATGAGTTTTCGAGATTGGAGCAGAACGAAGTTTGCGTTTGGAAAGTTTGCCAACGAGGGCAAGACATACCGTGAGGTATATGTCGATGATGAGATGGCAGGATATTGCAAATGGAGTATGAATCACCTGGGAAACAAGAGTACGAGTCCAATTGCAAAGGATTGGTATTCTTTTCTCTGCGCATGCAAGATTGTGGAGGACTCTGGAAAGGTTGGAAAACCAAAGGGTTGCTTCACTGGAACTTCAGTGCAGAGGCAGTTGGGTGATTGAGAGTATCTTCATTGGTGCAAAGACGAAGAAAAGACTATGAGCTGGTTGTTCATTGGATGGTGGACAACGGGACAATTCGTACTATATGTATTGACCTGTTAAGCTTGAGCGATACGTGCTGAAGTCTGAATGGGTTACAGTTATACATGTAATGGAGTTCATCTCAAAAAGGGGTGTGAAAATTGTGCGACATCTGTGGTGAGATGAATCCATTGGTCTTTTCTGCATTGGAAGAAGTGAATTTGGTTTTCATCTTGATGATGAGCTCAACCGTGATGGTTGACATCGTATTTGCACGTTTCATGTTTTGCACGTTTTATTGGAGATGACGAAATCCAACAACGATATACTTTTCGTCTTCTTTGAGTACTTTGATTGCACGGAGAACATCGTGAGGATTTGAATTTGTATAGTGACATGGAAAATCAAACCATTTTCCATACCTTTTGCTTTAGTTTTCGTCGACGAAGACCACGAAGTACACGAAGGAATCGTGAGAAGATCGTAGAATTCATTTTTGTGACTTCGGAAGAAGGAACTTTGTTTGACATTGATCGGAGAAGTTTAGTTCGTTTTGTCTCTCAATGATGATAGCGAGAGCAACATTCTGAAAGGCATTCAGAACTGGAGTTGCTAACAGATCTGAGGGAGACAACATGAATCATGTTTTGGTGCTTGAAATGTTTCAACAGTTTTCAAACACTCAAACTTATTTAAACAAACAAACCATGTCTTGATGTAAAGACTTTTTGTGAGGACATGTGTTTTTGATCGCTTTTGTGAAGTTAGCAGAAAGATGCTGACTGGCGACTCCGCATCATTTTGTGTCAAGGCGTGACACACCAACAAGAACCATAGCGACATGAGCAGACACCGTTGGTTTGTGCTTGTGTAAAAGTGGCTGAGCTCTGGGAGTGGTTGACTTGGTAGCGTGGACGGTTCTAGTGAGTTAAGGACGACGTCCTGGACGCTGACCCAAGGGTTTCGAAGGTTGCGTACCTTCCGCACTCCCTCTTCATTCGAGGGCACAGTGCAGACTCGTATGCAGGAATGGTATGGGAAACCATCCTTGCTGAATTCCCAGACATTGAAGGCAAAACGGTTCTAGCAGCCATTGCTCTGCCATCATCGCTTCTAACGACACAGACTGTCCCATCACCGAAAGGTACACCTCATCCACCATGCAGATAACCGACTGTGCGTCTGGAATCCGTCCAATCAAGACATCAGACTGCTCCAACAACAGGGGTTCAGAATCACACACATGGCAGGATGGCGAGTTTACCTAGGCACTGCCTAACACAACTTCCCGCACTGGACGCGAGTTACCCTTCCAGAGGGACGACCGGACATAGCACAGCTGGAGAGTACCCCAAGGGTGCTTCCCTTTGAAGTTTACTCACAAGCTCAGCTAAGCGTCTCCTTCGTGAGTTAGCAATGATGTGCGAGTTACCAGAGACCACAACACAGGCACGAGTCAGCCATATTGCCGTACACAACTCACAGGTACGAACGGAGCAAGATGCAACTCAATATTTGGCTTGGCGACAGTCAGCATTGCGTCTAGGGCAAAATCTTATACAACCATGGTTCAACACTTCCTTGGCACTCTGCAAGTCTACATGTTAGACTACTGTCTGCCAATGCTCAGCCCCAATGAAGGCTACAATGATACGCAGTAACAAATATTCTTGTGTGTGGGCGGTTCCTGCAATTATGCCAGCTCTCGCATTCCAATCGTCCTGCTTGCTGAGAGATGGTCCGTAACATGTGCTTCCTTTCTGCAAGCTAGTGGTACATCCCACTCTTCGTCGAGTTCTCCTCCACCCAATCCAGTGCACTGAACATCCAGGAACCCTGGGTCAGTGGGATTGAGTTGCCAGGTAGTGTTATCCATGATAATGATCTTGAGGATCGGCATGGCTGGCAAGAACTTCGTTAATGGCCAGTTCTGCATTGCTAGAGTCAATTCCCAGTCGTAGTTGCAGTGCCTTAAGAAGAGGGAGAATTTGGGCAGTGGGCAGTTGAAGGCTAGCTTGCTGTCCGCAGAGAACGTGGGCGGTCTGGCCTAAGGCCAGGGTGTGTGGTCGTTGCTGTAATTAGGGACTTCCACTGGCGTCCAGAGGCTCTGTAGCAGCAACACTTGCGTTTTGGTAAGGCTGCGCTGTCGGGAGACGTGTGGTCTTGCTACTAATTTACTTCCTCTGACGAAGTCGCAGCCTGTGGGGTGTGTCCGGAGGTGCTTCGTCAACCCCTATGAGCGAAACGGCAAGTGGTTGCAGCCCTTTACTTTGCCACTGTTGGAGCTTTTGTCCGAGGCCGACTTTGCTCCCATGGAAGGCATGTACTATTGAAGGCAGGCTGTATCCATTATCTAACTCCTTGCTTTGGAAAAGCTTATTCTCCGGGAGGCAGAGTATGGGGAAGTTGGCCGGGAAAACAGACATGGGGGAGAGTGCTCCCTGTTCGAATATGGGACGAGCCCAGGTGAGGAAGGGCGGGGTTCGCTCGACAAAATCCGGTCGTAAGTAGCGACCATCTCCGTGACGCGGCCATTCTCCTTGCTCAGGGATAGGGAATGCAATGATTCCAGCCCATTCACCCAGCATTGCCCAGGCATGTGTCCAGTCTAGCGGGGTTCTGGCCTTACTATCGGGTGACACGTTTTCATTGGTAAGAATCCGGGTGAAATTTGAAGCCGTTACCAGCTTCACGATATGTCCATGCAATGTAAATAAAAAAACATGGGCTACGGACTTCTTTGCAACACGAAACAGACGAACAGTAAGTAATTAAGTGACACCGCCGCCTTCAATGATGGCTAACAACCAAAGAAGCAACAAGTGAACGAACGAAAATGCTGCTCTCAATGATGGCAAGTAAGTAATGTATATGTTTCAAAGCTTCTCTCCAATTTACATATCCAACAAACGCATTTTGTCATCATTGAGGGCGGCGCTTCAACTTAACTACTTGATGTGTCTTTGCTAGGGAAGAAAATACAAGGGGCTCAGACTCAGAGAAACAAATCAAAATTCACAGAAACAAACAAATAAAAACGAACCTATCGAAATAAACAAGGAAATAAAGGAGCCGACGAAATTCAGGGAAATATGCAGAGAAATTCAGAACCTTGAAAGAAGCCCGGGGATATGGGAAAGAAAAGAATTCGGGAAAATCAATATGGAAAACACTGACAATAAAGTAGCGGTTCGGGGAAATAAATCATGAATTTCCGGATATAAATGAACGATGCAAGAAACAAATAAGGAGCACAGGAAACAACAAGAATGCAAGGAAATAAACAGCGAAGTGAGCGCAATAGTCCAAATAGAGCATGCATGGAAATACATCATGAATTCAGGGCAGCGAGCAAGGAACTCGAAGCGCTCCAGCAGCTCAATAAGGAGCTCTGGGAAATGAATATGGGACTCAAGGAAATAAACAAGGCACCTGGGGACATAAATACGGGATTGAGGGACATAAATCAGAAACCCCGGAAACAAAAAGACGTTCAGGGTCAAGAACTCTGGGAAACAAAAAGAGGTTCAGGGAAATAACAAAGCGATGAAAATAGCTTCAAATTTCACCCGGATTCTTACCAATGAAAACGTGTCACCCGATAGTAGTTGCAGTTGCCGTACGCTGGTGCTGTGCACCACAATGCTAAAAAGCTTTCCCAGACCTAGTTTTTTAGATTGCACCAGGGGCAGCGTAAAGCCGTTAAATCGTAAAGTTCAATTTTCTTCAAAAAAGCTCTTTGATGTTTTAAAAAATCCCAACTTTACCACTTTATGATTTTATGATTTAATGATGCGATTTTCAATCTAAAATGTAAAACCAAAGGTAACTGAGAGAGGGCGGAATTTAGAAATAGCCACGAACTTTTTCGCAAGACTAGGAAGGTTGTTTTGGGCTTGTTCCCGTTTCATCCTTTTCCAATGGATGCATATTTCCATCAGCAACATGACAAGAAGAATGTCAAGACTGTCTATATCCGTGTCAGGTCTAAAAAGCATGAAATCAAGCCCCCTCTTTAAAGTCATTTTCACCTTGGTTCGCGGCAATGCTTGGAAAGCAGGCACGTATGGAAACATGGATGTTGATAAACAGGACAAGATGGACGACAGGCAGCATCCATCAATCGATTTGCATGTGCTATCACCTTGGGACATGTCAAGAACCACCACTGGTTGCTTCTTGCGCTGGAAACCTTCATGACAGACATGCTCCCAAACTGCGGAATTTTGTTCATAGTCAATGACATGTTTGAAGCCAAGCGGTGGTGTTGAAAATGAAGCAAAATGTGGCTTCATCTATTGAAAATTCGACAGAAGCGCAACCAAAAATGGAAGCAGAAAATGGCATCAGGCATTCACCGGCAAGCAGTGCAAAGTCTACTCAATAGCCTTTGTTTTCTCATTGCTACGCTGCAGTCGCATACGCGCGGAGTTTAAGAAAACGTTGTCGTCGTCACTGCTGGCAGGCAATCGTGCCTTCAGATAAAGCAGCTTCCCTGAAATACTTTGAACAGAAAAACCGTAACCAGGAAAAACCTTGAAAGCACACTTCAATAAATGTTCTTTTTGATGGTGGGCGCCGTCAGTTTTGTTCTTCAGCACTGATGAACCAGTTCAAATCGGCGTTCCTCAAGACCCCAAGATCAAAACCAGCGAAATACTTAGATAAAATTTTCATCCATTGGAAAAGGATGAAATGGGAACAAGCCCAAAACACCCTTCCTAGTCTTGCGAAAAAGTTCGTGGCTATTTTTAAATTCCGCCCTCTCTCAGTTACCTTTGGTTTTACATTTTAGATTGAAAATCGCATCATTAAATCATAAAATCATAAAGTGGTAAAGTTGGGATTTTTTTTAAATATCAAAGAGCTTTTTTGAAGAAAATTGAACTTTACGATTTAACGGCTTTACGCTGCCCTGGTGCAATCTAAAAAACTAGGTCTGGGAAAGCTTTTTAGCATTGTGGTGCACAGCACCAGCGTACGGCAACTGCAACTACTATCGGGTGACACGTTTTCATTGGTAAGAATCCGGGTGAAATTTGAAGCCGTTACCAGCTTCACGATATGTCCATGCAATGTAAATAAAAAACATGGGCTACGGACTTCTTTGCAACACGAAGCAGACGAACAGTAAGTAATTAAGTGACACCGCCGCCTTCAATGATGGCTAACAACCAAAGAAGCAACAAGTGAACGAACGAAAATGCTGCTCTCAATGATGGCAAGTAAGTAATGTATATGTTTCAAAGCTTCTCTCCAATTTACATATCCAACAAACGCATTTTGTCATCATTGAGGGCGGCGCTTCAACTTAACTACTTGATGTGTCTTTGCTAGGGAAGAAAATACAAGGGGCTCAGACTCAGAGAAACAAATCAAAATTCACAGAAACAAACAAATAAAAACGAACCTATCGAAATAAACAAGGAAATAAAGGAGCCGACGAAATTCAGGGAAATATGCAGAGAAATTCAGAACCTTGAAAGAAGCCCGGGGATATGGGAAAGAAAAGAATTCGGGAAAATCAATATGGAAAACACTGACAATAAAGTAGCGGTTCGGGGAAATAAATCATGAATTTCCGGATATAAATGAACGATGCAAGAAACAAATAAGGAGCACAGGAAACAACAAGAATGCAAGGAAATAAACAGCGAAGTGAGCGCAATAGTCCAAATAGAGCATGCATGGAAATACATCATGAATTCAGGGCAGCGAGCAAGGAACTCGAAGCGCTCCAGCAGCTCAATAAGGAGCTCTGGGAAATGAATATGGGACTCAAGGAAATAAACAAGGCACCTGGGGACATAAATACGGGATTGAGGGACATAAATCAGAAACCCCGGAAACAAAAAGACGTTCAGGGTCAAGAACTCTGGGAAACAAAAAGAGGTTCAGGGAAATAACAAAGCGATGAAAATAGCTTCAAATTTCACCCGGATTCTTACCAATGAAAACGTGTCACCCGATAGTACATCCAAGTAAAGGGGTAAGAACTAGTCCGCCTCTTATCGCCTCCGTGGGGTCTTCTGGCACAGCTGTGGTGGCTAGGAAATTGGCTCGACTGTTGTCGAAGTGCGATGACCCATTCGTCCGCCGATCTGCTGTTGGCTGGATGGACTATTCGTCTTGCTTTGAGGGCACGCGCATCACTCGCAGAGGAGCCGGCGGCATCGCTTGGTGGCATGCTAGCATCTGAGGTTTCCTGGTCCATATCGACATCTGTTGCGCCGGTCGGAGTATGTCCTGTAACTATAATTAATCCAGCATTGAGTTCTGCTTTTGCTTCGGTTGTGAGCAGGACTGCCGGCGGGCATTGGCTGGAACTGGCCACAGTACAGTGCTGCATTGCCTCGGCTCTGCTCGCCTTATCTGTCATGAGATTGACCAGTTCGGCTATCTCAAAGAGCGAGGTGGGCACACAATCAGTGTCCGTGAGTGAAAAGTTTACAGTGGGAAAGACTAAGCACAGAGCCTCCAGGACCGCAGCACCAGCCCAGGTATAATGGACCTGATGCAAACCTGTATTAGCGTTGATGGGAATGTGGATAGCAGTTGTTTTTTCCCGATAAGGTCCAGTGACTGTACATCTGGCTTTGATCCATGGTGCAAAATGCTGCCAGTAGTCAGGGGGATTGGTTCCTGACAGCATGCGGTTGTCCACAAAGACATAGACAGTGTCATACTGCGCTACCCATGAGAGGTTGTCTACTATCCACTGGAAGAGTGTCCTATGATGGACCTGGCTGGCTGCGGGGCGGCGGATTCCATTCCCTTCGTCCACCATTACTGTTGGGTATGTCAGGGGTGATCGGGGCATTCGACGAGAGCCTACGTCTGCCCACTTCCAATTCTGCTTGGTGTCATCCATACCGAGTGGGGTTTCAATCTCTTTCTCCGACAGGAAGAGCTCGTCCAGTTGGTGGCTTATTTGCAGGACACCCTGGACATTGGAGAAATCAATGGGCGCGGCAATTTCCCACTCCTCTCTTGGGGGAGGCTCAGTTCCTTGTAGGAAGTAGGGAGTGTCATCCTCGGCCTCTAGAGCGTCGAAGTAAACCGATTGGTCACTGTCAGCTGACGCATCCTCGCGGGTTTTTTCCGTGGTGCACGGCACCGTTGGTTCTATGTCAGTATCTGAGTCGTCAGGGTCATCCGACGCCAAGGGAATGAACCTATTTGGTGTCATGAGCTGCTGTATCATTCTGGCGTGGGCGTAACCCTGAACAACCGGTACCCGGTGTCAGGTTCCCAGTGTACAACTAGGACTGTAAAATACTGTCAAGGCGGTAGGGTTCAAATGTATCCAATGAATCAGCGGAGCTAGGGAAACCCCGAACACCCGGTACCCGGGGTCGGGGGTTCTCGTTGCAGGGCCAATTCAAGTGGAGTTTTAAAAATACAGATTGAAGCTTATCTATCGCCTTGAGGTGCGAATTGGGTGGCTTATGGCTGACCTAGCTATAGAAACTAGTAGAGCCGCAAAAGCTGCAGTGAGTGAAATCTGTGCATCAGCTCTTCAGATGACGTGCTTGCACCTTTGGCTGTGCGTGGCATACTGCTTTTTGCGGCTGGCTAACTTCGTAGCTGGCGGAGATCGTGCAACTATCTAAGATGCAGCTCAATTGACGCATCTGGCATGTGGCAGCTTCAAGGTCAGTGATTCTCTGGGATGGGTGGTACCTCGAAGCTTCTGGCATGCCTTGTCGAGCAGTTTGGCGGCATCAACTTCGTCTGTAGTGACTTGACACAGTGTCAATTGAGTAATTGACTTTGCGAGGCAATTGACTGCAGCATCCTCCATTGCAGTCGGACGGGCAAAAAAGAGCCGAAACTACACGCGGGGTGTTCTGCGGTAGAGCGGCCCCCATACCAATCTTCTTCTCTCCTACCCTTATATGTTGTCTACCAGTTAAGCACATTATAATTTGTTACCACCGATGCTGGGTCAAGGGTGTACACCTCATGTTGACAGGTAACACCTATGACGTGGGTCAAGTAGCACCGGTGCCGGTTCTCGGTCGGCAACTCGGTGGCTGTAGCCTCCGGAGGAACTTGGATGAAAGCATCGGGAGCTTCCACCAACGCTTTAGCCTCTGCGAGTGGCCTGTCAAGCACGATCGCAATGAGCATGTCTGCTCCATCTTTTTTGATGAGGGCTGGCCTGCCGGCCTGCATCTGCTCCAGGATTGCTACTGCTTTGTTCTCGCAAAGGTTTCGTTCCCACTCCTCTATGGCTCTTTGCGCTAGTGATCCAGTTTGTGGTGGGACCGTTCGGAGCACTGAGGTTCCTAGCGCCAAGAGGAAAGCACTCTCAGGCAATGTGGCAGCTGGCATGGCTGTAGTGGCCATTACTGCTCGGCGGATGTCATTGTCCTTTCACCTCATAAGGGGGGATGTTTTCTGTCAGGTCTTTGGGCTTGAAATCAGGTGTGATGCATCTGACCTGTCCATCTATAATTCTTGTGTATGCCTCCAATCGGAGAGCATGTGACACGAGCGTCTCCAGAGATCTACCGGGACCAGTCCGTTGATTCTGGTATTGGTGTCCCAGAGCACGAATTGGAATCCTGGGGGTCTGCTAGGGAGCGAAGCTGCCCAGTTCCCAGACGCTGTTTATGAATCTGCAGAGGTCTGGGTGCCTGACCGCAACGACTAAGTGGTATGTGATGGGACTCACTCTCGAGCTAGATGGGAACATACTAGGGAGGCCTTTTGAGCGAAGCCGGTTAGCTTTTCCGGACCCAGAATTGGGTCCGTCGGAGCAAGCTGTTTTGTAGATGATGTTTCTTGTTGGGGCAAGCGGGGTGCATATCGGTTGCTTGAACCCAGTTGAAGGTAGCTTTTTATGATTTCGTTTCGTCTGGTGGCTTGATTGTTTGCTGCTAAAAGGCGCATTAGCCTTTTGCAGCCTTTGGTGATTGCTTGAAGTGTTTCTTGCTGTTGCGGAGTTTGTGGGCTTTCGCGCAGGCGGTCGGCTTCCAATTGAATGACTGTATTGAGTACTTTACTGCCCCTTGTTGGCCCCCCTTGCCCCTCTAGACTCCTACCGAAGTTTTCAGCCCAGAAAGAACATGAATTATGATTTTTTCAGTCAATCCCGTTATTAATTAATAGTATTAATTTAAAACGGGATGGAGTAAGAATCTGCTTAGGGAAAGATGTGGAAAGGTGAAGTATTGAAGGCTTTCTTACTCCGCCATCGTTTCGATATCGTGTCAATTACATTGGGTAATTGAATTAAAACATACCACGGAGTAGCGGAGTAGCGCGGAGTAGCGACGGATTGGTGAATGTTGCCTGGGTGGTGCTGCATTGCAATCGCCGCATTGGAGCTAGGGAACGGAGACAGCTGATACCACATGAGCGCTTCCAGGTTCCATTTCTGGGGCCGGAAAGTCAATTGAAATCAGGCTTTGCATGTGCGGGCCTCCTCTGTTCCAACTCTATATGCTTGTTGCTTAACTAAACGCAGTTGTCATTTTTTGTTTGTTGCACGGGTCGGCCTTTGCTGTTGATTTTGCGATTTTGCGGTCTCATTTTTGGTACCGCCAGACGGTCCCAAAAATGGGACCGCGAAAGTGCTTTTCTTCTGTTCTTTTACTAAGTTGTGCATGCGGTCCCAAAAATGGGACCGCCAGGCGGTCCCATTTTTGGGACCGTGTTTAGGTTCATTTTTTGAAGTTTTTTGTATCAAGGTGGCAGAAGCGCAACGTTTTGGTTTCAATGAAGCTTCGTGGCTTCTGGCGACCGGAAGGGCAACTGTAAGCCCCCACGCATGGATGTCGCTTACACCAGCTGTCTTCTTGAATGTCACCTGCCATGGGTAGGAGGGTGACGGCATGTTGCAGTATCCAGGCAAGACGGACTAAGGACCGTGGAAAATTTACTGTTGTGCCGTGCCTTCTAGGAGCTGGGGGTCCACTATTGCAGGGAGTTGCGCTTGCTCATTTGGCTGGGCAGCTCGAAACTGTGCGTCTAGGCCTGGAAGGACCGTGTTTACCTTCTGGAGGTCCTGAGCGGCTTGCTGTGGGAGTTGGCTAGTCCATAGCTTGCCTAGGGCATGTTCGCCATCACGTAGAACTTGGTTCAGAGTGGCAAGTCCTTCATTAGAGGAGTTGTCGAGGAGCCTGAGGTTGGATGGCATACAGTAATTCCTGTCGCTGCGTAGTCCGTGTTTTTTGCCCAACAGGAGCTGGCGAGATCTTTTGGCATTGGGTGCCGCCTGGGCTATGCCGCCTGGCGTCTGCTGTGAGTCCCCAGTCCACAGGACAAGGGGTTGCTGTTTGAGCAGACTGATTACCGCAATTTCTCGATCTGTACCATATTGCTGGCCTTCATCGATCACCAGGAGGGAGAGGTCTTGCATGAAGCCGCTTAGTGTGGACCATTGCATGGTGAGGTCTTAGGCTATAGTTCCTCCAGTAGCCATAACCAGTTGGCACTTGCTTAGCATCTGCCTTCGTTCCCTTGGGTTGATATCAAATTTGGTATGGGAATAGCTGCTCTTGTTACGCTCTTGGTCTCCGACTAGCCTGCCTATGCGCCCAAGCACCCCCGACGGGGGGTCGAGCCACAGGAGCAGGTCAGCGAAGGAGCGGGTGCCAGAGTTTTCCTTGCATATGAACAAGATTTTTAGGCTGTGTGTTGCATCAAGTTCCAGCAGGGCGAGGATAAGGACGGCCATTGACTTGGATTTGCCTGCCCCGAATAACCCTTGGATGCATAGGTCAAGTCGATTGGTGAGTAACGCCATGGTGACTGCGCATAGCGTGCCTAGGACATGCCCATCGAGTTCTGCGGCGAAAGAGATTGCTGTACTTCGAGTCCAGTGGTACGGTTCTCCCTTGATGTGGCAGGGAATGAGGACGAGCCGCAATAATTGCCCGCACAGATACAAAAGGTGTGATCGTTTACCTCCATCCATCCCCTCGACAGCAGCTTGGACATTATAGATTCCCAGGCCTAGCTGATACCTGCAAAGGGGGGTTTGTGCAACCGCGGTTACTTCGCTGGTGGGCTTAGTGCACCCAAACATCCAGAGGTCGTGCAGGAGAAATGTAGTGGGCAGGGGGCCCCTGTCGTCCTTTACCGTGGCGTCAATTGATTCCAGCCCTTGTCCTAACGCAAGGTACCAGTCTTGCAGCGCTTGGAATTGGTCTTGGGCAAAGAAATCAATGGCAGGTACCGAGAGAAAGGCTACTTCGATAGCTTTGGGATTGCACTGTCTGTGTATCCGGGCAGCAGGTAATTCATTTTTATTCTTGCCTGTGCGCGGCGTGATGGCGAGCACCAAACCAAATAGGATCTGCAAATTCCTGGCATCTTTGGCTGCGGCATCAACGACTCCAACCATTGCGATAAGTCTACCGGTACCCACAGGACTTATCTTATGATGGTGCGCTTCGCTTTCAAGTAGGCGGTAGACATCTGTTTGGCCTAGGCTTGGGTGTCGGAATGCAAACGCATCGCGTCCTCCCTTGACTTTCCAATGCCCAAACTCGCTGCCTTTAAATTGGAGTTCCAACTCGACTGGTTGCCAAGGTTCTCTGATCGGGCCAGCGCTTTGCATGGTGAGACCAGTTTCACTATACGCTTGGTACCTTTGGGCTCCCATGTAGGGCGCACCCTGGGGCGGTACCCTTTCCACCACAAAGGACTTACACGGTCTCCCGGTGTATGCGCTCGCCAAAAAGGCGGCAACCCGCAGAAGCAAGCAACACCAGACCGTTAATGTCTTTGTCCGATGTGGCCTGCGAAGGTTCCCACATGAGGTACTTCGGTGGGTTGGTTTCTTGTCCACCTTATAACTTCCCCCTTTTAAGCCTTTTAAGGGTGTGGTCCCAACGCAGCACAGCTCGATCCCTGGTGTAGGACCTTACTGTGGCCTGACTGTGCATTAAGCCGAGGTGCTTCTGCCAGAACCTCGACCGCTGGGTGACCCAGTCGATAGCGATCCCACCCCTCCATGTGACACATACCCGAAGGCATGGGAACACACGAAGGAGGTCCAGGTTACCCCAGACACCGTGACTACCTGGCATTCGTCACGGAGGAACCGACGGTCTGATCCGTGCGGAGCATAGCAACCCTCACACGAACTTTGACCGTTAGCCAGGACACAAGCAATGGATCGGAAGTTGAAGCAGTGGTGACATCCAATCGTGGCGGGCTAGGCCCCGTTACCCATTCATTTCCTCCGAGTCACCAAGGAGGACGTGGGACCACAATCGAACGACAACCACTACCATGTCAACAACCTACCAAAGAAGTGTACCTGACCCCCCTTTGCATGAACAACAGTGGAACAAACCGCAGTCTGAACTCAGTGAGTCCACACTCAGCAGGGGTTCACCCAACTTGCCTGACCATCCCAAAGCGAACCCACATAGAAGGGTGGGATCCACCTCCGGGTCACCAAGGAGTGGATGGCGCTGTGGCCTGTCGACCACGCAGCACAGGTTGACACGTCCGAGTCCCCAAGGACAGCACCAACCTGCCGGCTAGGGAGTGTGACGTAACCATGTCCTTTCATGGTTCCAGGTCGAAGAGGTCAACGGGTACCATGCTCTCATACCCTCACTCAACAACCTTGGGACCCTCGCGAGTCCACGCTCCCTCTTGAAGGCTAGGTATCGGGGACCCCATCCCCCTACCCCCTAAAACAACTAAAACAAAAAAAACTAAAACAACCTAAATAAAACCTAACAAACCCTAAACCAACCCTAAACCAACCTAAAAGAAACAGAATATGCTTCAGAAAGCAAAAATCTAAGAATGAGGCAGGAATAAACCAGGGAGAAGGCAGGAATAAGCAGAATGCATCTCGATACAGGTCAGCTGTGGGCATTTTGCTCCAGATCTGGCGTTGGACGCATCAGGCACTTGTCTTGCAGGGTTCTGTGGGTGCAGCAGCTTGTGCACCTTCAAAATTTGGCAATGCACAGGGAAAGTCTTTCCACATTTGCTGATCTTTCTATCACTTTAGGAGGCAGCACCATGTCCATAAGGTTCGTTTTTTAGCATCTGAAATCAGCAGACTTTTTGGAGACAGTGGGGGTCTCCCTTGTTCGAGGCCCGATTGCATCAAGCTCTTAAAGCTTATTCAAGGCTTAGTTCAGGTTGATTATGGCTCAGTCTCCGATATGAAGGAAATCCTTTTCTGAAACTTTCACCACGCCAGAATAACTTTCTTTTGCAAACAACGACACCGAGACTTGAAACCTTGTTCTGCAAACCCTACCAAAACAAAAATAACTTATTCTGCAAACAACACCGGGACTTAAAACCTTATTACGCAACCCCCAAACAAAATAGACTTATTCTGCAAACCCTACCAAAACGGGATAAGCATATTCTGCAACCCCACCAAAACAGAAAAAACTTATATATTCTGTAAACCCAGCCAAAACAGAACAAGCCTATTCTGCAAACCCGACCAAAACAGAATAAGCTTATTCTGCAAACCACACCAAAACAGAATAAACTTATTCTGTAAACCCAACCAAACCAACCATTTTCAATAACTATGTTAGATTACCAGAGATTCAAACTATGTTGACATGGTTTGGCAATCACATTGCGACTTCAAACCGTCAGTTTTTGTTTTCTCACCATGATGAATAGATCCCTCATTGTCAACCCAGGCAGTTTTCTGTTGTGCATACCTATAATCATTCTCGTTGTTTTTCCTTGAGCGTAACACGCCTTCGATATCGACAGATTCTGCACTTGATCATGAAAGTCCATGAAGTTGCAATTGCTCAAACACTGAAAAGGAAATTGGGCTCGTCAGGCTCAAGGCGTTTGTGGAATGCACTAAACTCAGCAGCAACAAGGCCTGCAGAGCGCTTCGTTGCAACCATGGTTTTGTGACTGCTTCTTTCACCAATGCTTTCACGCAGCATGCGTAGCACACCTCTGACATCATCTGCTGCACGTTCTCTTGTCACCACATCTGTACCAACCAATTCACCTGCACTTTCATCGTACACACCAACACCATGCATGAGGTATCTCATTCTGTCGGCTGACAACTTCTTCGTTTCAAGGTCTGCAAAATTTTCCTTTGTAGGAATGGATGATGTTTCCAACGTGGGAGGAATAGTGAACATGAAATCAACCCAAGTGGGTACGACAATGAAGATGCAAAAAAAAGGGGATGATCATGGGATAGTGATGGCTGCCTCTAGAGATAGTCACGGCAAGACCATAGTTTTGTAATTGTTGTAGATAATATTCAGAAGTGATTATGACAATGGTTGATAATGGTTCATAATGATCAATCATGGTTCATAATGATCAATTCAATGATGGTTGCTGGTTAATAATGGTTAATTGTGTCCAGGTCTTTTCCTTTTTATATTCTGACCATCGCTGGATGGTTCTTTGGAGTTCTATGCCACCCAGATTGAGACGATTTGGTCGTGTAAAGCTTTATTTGTTGGCTGTTAAGCCATGGTTTCTCGGTTTTTCCCACCAGTCTCTTCAAACTCCAAAGCAGATGAGAAAAAGAACACCTAAGAAAAATCCTCCCGCTCCATGGCGAATTTCATGAGAAAACCATGGCCTAGCTCCTTCAAAGATGATGGATTTGCCACGTCTCGAAGCTCTGGGATGAAAATGGTGAGAGAGAGAGAGAGAGAGGCAGAGACGAAAGGATGGGGTGAAAAGTGGTGTGTGGTATATAATATTTCTTTAACCACTTACATATTTACAAACGGTTAATATATTGTATTGTATTGTATTGTATTATATTATGTTATATTATATTATATTATACTATATTATATTATATTACATTACATTATATTACATCATATTATTATTTTTTAAATATTATATTATATTATATTACATTATATTATATTATATTATATTATATTATATTTTATTTTATTATATTATATATATATCTTTCTCAGTCTCTTGCGCGCTCCCTCTCTCTTTCTTTCTCTCTTTCTTTCTCTCCCCGTCTCTTTTGCATATCTTCGCCCCGCTCTTTATCTCCGTCTTGATGTAAAAGAGAGAGAGAGATAGATAGATAGATAGATAGATAGATAGATAGAGAGATAGAGAGAGAGAGAGAGAGAGAGAGATAGAGAGAGAGGGAGAGAGAGAGATAAAGAGAGAGAGAGAGAGAGAGATAGAGAGAGAGAGAGAGATAGAGAGAGAGAGAGAGAGAAGGAGATGCAAAAGAGAAAGATCAGGGGTTCAGAGATATGATGATTGAGATAAGCATGGTAAGAGATGGAGACGTGCATTAAAGAGAACATAGTGGAAAAATCCTGAAATGGTCACATGGTGGAGAACAGGCTCGAAATATCCTGAAATCTGACCCCATACTGCTTCACATCTGTTCACATCCAGACTCATCCGACTGTCCCAAAAGTTCCCTGGCCATCGAGGTTTCGACCGGCGCGGCCAAAGGGAAGAGATCCAAAGGCGCAGAGGGAAGGCGCACTGGTTGATGTGGAATTTGTGTGACTTTTTTTCGGGTTCATACTGATACTGTATGCAAGTGCAGACAGAAAAAACCAGGGGTGCCATTTGCGTTTTGGATACGCTCATATTGGGATGCATCTGTGGGATTTCCTACAAATGAAAACCTGAGTGGAACTTGGATTCAAAGTCTCCCAGCATCTTGGTGTCCCAGGAAAGGCGCTTGAAGCGGTTTCGCGACCTCACGTCACGCAAAAGGAAGGATGGTTCCCTTTGATATGGTCACTGATGTCAATCTTGGTTTGTTACCCTCTGGTAAACTAACATAGCTATTGAAAATGGCCATAGAAATAGTGGATTTACCCATTAAAAATAGTGCTTTTCCAGTTCGCTATGTTAGTTTACCAGAGGGTATCCTTTGGGATCTGGATTGTCATGTCTTTGGGTTCAGCAAAACCAGATGATTTGCTCAAAATTTCCTCAGTGTATATCATCGAATGGTCATTTTCTATGGTCTATGCATGGTTCATTGGACTACTTGCGGGCCTGAGGGGCTCCAAATTGCGGGCAAAATTTGAGCAATCGACTTGATTCTTCGGAGCAAAAAACATCAAATATCTTTGGATTGCCATATTTTTTTGGCTCAGCTGAACCATGAAAACCAAGATCCACAACAGGCTTTAATTTCTGGGCAAGATGCAAACACTAAGAGGTGGAGAATTGCAATGACTACTTTGCGGGTCAACAGTGCAAGACCATGTTCGTCACGCAACTTAACTCGTTATGAAACAAGTGTTGAGGCGATACACAAATAATTTCAGCACTTGCCTGCAATTTTGGATATTATTGGCGATACCGACAAGGCAAAACATATCCAGACTGTCTGCACAGAGATACGGCCGCTGTGCCTGTCCAAAGTTGCCAACGTGTCGCTTGCAAAAAGACTGGTTGCAAACTGCTCGTTTGGCAGCATGGATGGCTACCAGGACACAACTTCCGGTTGTGTAGATGTGCTTCAGTGTGTGTAAACCTCCCCGACATTGAGGGGTCTGCTAACACAACAAAGAGTTCAAAGCTTTGGTTTACTTTCAAGGTTGTTGTTTTGTGCTTCTTAGTTGCAGTTGAAATGCATCGCATTTTTGTAAAACCCAGAGCAAGGAAAACCAGAATTTGGTTGAAATGAATTTTTATCAAACGAAACAATCCTGTGGTACAGTTCTTTCAAATAATGCCTCAAACAAACTCAGCAAGGGTACCTTTTTGGAACAACCCTGAACAAGCACTTGTAATACACATCCCAGTTTGATGGCAGCAGTAATCTCAATTCTCTGGTGCTCAGAATTTTTAAAAAGTTGTTTCCTTTCTTCGTCACTGGCGGTTGTTTAGTGCATCTAATCTTTTTGATCATTTGCAAGTCAAATCTACCAGGATTTGCAGACGTTTGGGAGTGAATTCACTTCTGTTGAGCTGCTTATGGCCTCCCTCATCTGGATCGCAACCGGATGGCAAAGGAGTTCCTTCTGTCCGTGAGAAGAGACATCAACTGCCGTGACCCAAGGGCCCAAGGACAATAAATGGCATTTCTGGTTCTGGAAAAACCAGAAATGCCTAACTCGAAATGCCTTTTACAACATTTCCCCAACAAAAAAAACTACCTTGATGATTTGTTGATGTTTTTAGCCAAACAGTTCTGGTGGAAATTCCGACTTCATATTAGTTTCAAGTCAGAATTTCCCAGGAACTCACAGATGTTGAGTAGATCATCCCAATTCAAGTATATTTCTATCTGGATATTGCACAATCATCTCAATCTCAGGATTTTGCTCAGCAAAGCATGTCATTAAAAAGACACCCGGCATGAATCAGCTGGGACGGTTCTGAGGCCTGTGTGACAATGACCGGGCAGTGAGACGTGGGGCAGTGGTCAAGTTGGAGAAGGGCTCAGTGATCCACTCACCTGATCAGCTGTCATGATGCCGGGAGAAAGGTCTTTGGACACCGGGTGAGTGGCAAAAAATGCAACCACAACAATGGCACTGGGTTTTTTTCCCTCACAAAATGGAGGTTTAGTTCGCAAAATCATCGAACTCAATGAGAGATTTTCCAGCTGGCCCACCATCTTTGATGGCCAGCTGTTGGGATCCAAGCAGCTCAGCAGCGACAACCAAGGAGAAGGCTCTACTGTCTGGAAGGAGCCTCAGAGGTCGATGTGACCATTTTTTCGGCATTTGGCATCTTGGTCTGTCATTTCGGGTGGCTTATCTTCTCGATTTGGTATATTGAATATTTCTTGGAAAAAACACATTGGATACATCAAGTCCATCGTTTTTTTAACGGTTAAATCAGTTATATAAATCCCCAATGAGATGGTTCTCCCCCAGTTGGGTGATCCGTTTGGCTCCGGATGTTGGGTGCCGAGGCGGAAAGAGCCCTTCGCCCGAGTATCTCCATCGACTCTTCTTGGAGGAACTGCATAAGCCTTTGTTCCGCATGTCTGGGAGCCCCAAAACTGTGGGAAAGGTGGGATCCAGAGGAGTGGGGGATCCTCATCCGGAGAATTCTTGGATTATCCAAACCCCAAAAGGCTGCGGAAAAGTACAGTCCTCCCAAAATCTATGGTGAATCTATAGCCATTCGGCATCTGGTGACCATTTGATTGCAGGATCCCGGATCCCCTGCCCTCAGCCTCCCGAGGTTCGCGGACCAGGGCGAGAAGTGTCGCGAGGTTTCGCTGTCGATGACGTTGCGCTTCGCGGATCTGCTGCCGCTGCAGGACGTGGAGAACGTCCTGCCGTAGGGCCGCGTAGCTGGGGCGGCTGAACATCCCAACATCCCAGGGGAGTGTGGAAAACCATGGCCATTTTCGTTTCAGGGTAACAAAGGTGCAAAAACTCAGCAAGTTGCGGATGCTGGGAATACTTTGCGATCCCAGATGTGTCTTGTGCATCTCCCAGACATACCGAGGGTTTCACCCATTCTGAGGCTGCTGCTTGCAGCCCTGCTGGGCAGATTTCGTAGTTGGGACCTCAGTCTTACTCGGGAGCATGGTTCAAGCGTGCCAGTTTCCCATGGAGGTGGTTGGAGGGCTATAGATAGTACAAGTTGAGATTTGGGAGAGTTAGTGATAGTGATTTACAGATTTTTGAGGCTTGACTTGCGATGCTCGCTGGGTGTTGCGTCTTATTCACAAGTTGATTTCCATGGATAAGTTTCTTGTCGACATGCTGCATAATATCATTATCTGGGGGCCAAAATCGAAGGAGCAGTGAATGACCGAGTTTGGTTCGCACCAAACCACCCCATCCTGGGGAATGTAATTTCGTCCCATGAGAATGCTGAAACCAGCTGATGACTCATCATTTCATGGAAGGTTGGGGGGTATAGGGCTATACATATGGGCCCAGATAGACTTTTTTCTTCCCATTTCTGGACCATGGCATCATCTTGCCATGGCACCAGGTCATCCATTCCCAGAGCAGAGTGAGGAGCTTCGCCTTGAGGACTGAACCAGAGTGGAAAATGTTACATTTAAAAATGATGGTTTCAAAGATGTAAAAAATCCTGCGCATTGGGTGTTGAAGGCAGGTTTTTCAATGACTGCCCAGTGGGCGCAGGCCCTTCGAGTGCTCAGCCACCTCTTCGATGTCTGCAAGGAGCGGCCTATCGAGACATGGCTGGTTTGTCCCAAAATGGGGGATCAACATGGATTAACGCACCAACATTTTGCACTTTAAATAAGTAAGCCAAGCCATTATTTTTTTTTGGGGTACCGTGGGGTACCCGATTTTCAGACAAAGTCATATGGCGTTTTCATCCTTGACTAGGACGAGATGGGATTGTTACCGAAGAGAACGTAGGAATCTTGCTCTTATTCAACCAAAGTTCTGAGGAATCCAATTTCTCTTATATCAAGCAACCAGGAATGGGCTTTTGCTGGACAATTGCACAGCCTTAGATTTTAGAATTCATGCGATCCTAAGCATTCAGGTACTCATGTGTCATATGGCAAGTGGCCAAAGTGATGGGCACAAGAACCAACCCCTAAATTTCCAAGATGCAGCAGTTTTTCCATCAGAACATCCCATGAATTTTCCATCATCTTGAAGCCAGGAGAAGTTGAACCCGTTTGCCAGCGACATTTTGGACGCTCTCTCCAAGGTGCCCACATGGCAATGACTGGCTGCCTGGCGTATGCCTCTACCCGCAGCCTGGTGTTCACCCAGGCGTTGACGGATAGCTGTCCCGATGCAAAGAAGGAATGCTGCGAGATCACCAAGAAGGTGTTGTCGGCCAATCGGCCAATGGGACGCCGAAAATTTCCACACAACTTCAGGTTCGACATCACAAAAAACGGGAAAGCTCAGCTAAATGACCAGAAATCTTTTGGGTCAATGGATATAGTGGGGAACCATCCCATAATCGCAAAAAAAAGCCGTTCCCTGCAGAGATGGCCCGTGGAAACTGCTAGTTGTCGGTCCAGTGATATTGGGATAACTTTTGATGAGTATATATATATATGTACCTACGGTATAAATACGGTATATACCTAATCCCTTGCTCCCAATAGTAAAAAAAAACATACCTCCCAAACGACCCCGTGGACTGGATCTCATGCCAGGTGAGCCAGTACTTCGATGCGGAGCGGGTCAGCCGCGCGGGAAGTCCGTTGGTCGGATAGCTGAGTTGATTGGACCTGGGAGCCCGATGTCCTGGGGATGTAGCAATATGGTATCATCACTGCCCAATAGAACCGTCGCCTACCACTACTTTAGGACGATTTTGCCGTTTTTTAGAGGTTGCTATAGATTGAACGAAAAAACAAAGCGAGTTGAGTACAAGTGATAAACTTGATGTATTTTTGTTAATAAGGCATACCTAATTTCAACAGAAAAAAACGAGGTTGTCCAATTAGGTTTGCTGCACTACAGCTCCCTTTTCTTTATGTCGTCCTAGTACACTTCATAGCACTCAGCCTCAAAAAAACAACTGAAGAAAACACTGGGAAAAACAAAGGCAAAACATGACTTCAACATGATATGCTGCAAGAAAACAAGATGAACCACTCCATGAACACACGGGCAAACCTGTGAACCGGAACAGACTCAGGAATTACATTACATGATCTATACGCCTATACGCATACTACACATACACACATGCGTGCAACAAGAAAGATCAAGAAAGGCTTTTCTAGAACATTGCTCTCGGCCCCAAGGTCGCATCATTGCTTGCCAACCTCAAGCATCAGCAGTGGAAGGCGAGCCTGCGCCACGGTCTGTTGGATCTTTCGGTGAGAGAGTCGGCCAGTCATGGCCAGTCGGCCAGGTGAGAAGAGCCACGCTGGAGAGCATTGGAGCTCTGTTACTTCAGGAGGCGACCATGATGGATCACATGGAGGACCCCAGCCACCTTGGGCTTTGCGATTATGAGTGAAGGCAAAAGATATCTTTTACCTCTATAAAGAAATTGTGATACCAAAGCTGCAGCTTGGTGTGGTGGAAAAAAGGTTTCTTGCGACAGTTGTCGACAGGATACTTGAAGAAACATAAACAATCATAAACATATGTAATGATATGTAACAATATGTGTACTGTCTATAATATATATATATGTTTATGAATAGAATGGATGGATGTCCTAAACGAACACTGGGGGATGAGTCTGGCCCGACCAAATGGTTGCAGCGCTGTCCAGGACGTGCTCCCACATCTCAATGCTTTGCTGAGCGACAGGATCTTGTCTCAGCTTCTGTCAATTGTTGTGACTACATGACTGGTTGCTGGTTTGGAACATTTTTTATTTTTCCATATATTGGTAATAGTAACCATAACTGACTTTCATATTTTTCAGAGAGGTTGAAACCACCAACCAGATGATTTTTATTTTGAACTTTTTTTTTTTTGAACACATGGTGAGGGACAGCTCACCATCTTTTTTTTGGAACTGTGGAATTTCAAATAATTTCTTGATTTTACTGGAGACCCTTGTTCCTTGACACATAGCAGAGCACAATCTTCGGAGAAGATGCTAAGGACACCTGGGGTAAGACAGAGCCTTGCTGAAATTCTGGAGAGGCAACCCTGACGTTGGTTGATGAAACAGGGGTTACCCACATCTGGTTCAGGATTATCAGTGATGAGAATCCATGAACTGGGAAACCGGCAAGAACTGAAAGCATGGGCCTCGCGTCATAGTCTTCTTATGCTTTGTTGATATTCTTTCCAAGAAGTCCTTCAATTAAGGGAACATTTGCACCGACTTTTTGGTTAAAACTCCGGAGTTTGCCATACAGAAATCCTTCCGACAAACCAATCCATGGATTCTTGCGTTTGTTCCTGTTTGCTACCACCTGCTGCTCTTACCTCTCTGTTACAGGTGGCTGTTGAAAGGCTTGAGCTTCCGGGTGCTACCAGCCAGCAATAGTTTTGATGATGATGGGTGGGGAGCACAGTCAGTGATGATTGCTGACGAGTTTGAGACAAAGAATTATAGAGTAACCACTTCCCCAAATTTGTTGTAAGTCCCAAAAAATCGAAAAGGGATTGACCACTATTTCAGTAAGATATCTTACTTTTCCATGACTTCTTTGGATTTCCCAGGCCTGAAGGCTTCGAGAAGTTCGAGTCCCGGCTGCTGATTCTTCTTCTAGGCGCTCTTGGAACCGTCAAAT
Organism: Cladocopium goreaui; assembly: GCA_947184155.2. NCBI lineage: Eukaryota > Dinophyceae > Suessiales > Symbiodiniaceae > Cladocopium > Cladocopium goreaui. The sequence continues at coordinate 62,308 of CAMXCT020002499.1, read as the reverse complement.
GTCTTGGAAGTGATTGGAACACATGCATAAAAACAATTGGATGGCAGTCCATCTCAATCTAAAATCAATCTAAGCTCTGAAATCATTTTCAGTTTAAATCCATTCCATGCAGAAGGATTGGGGCCTGGACTGGATGCAGGTGTTGCAGCAGATGAAGAAGCGGAGCAGGCACCACACCCTGGCCTATTTGGCGAAACAGCCATGGTTTCTGGCGGATTTTTTTTCCCTTCATGCTGTCATTGTTTCATCAGGAGATGAATCGATTCGATCATTTTTTTTGGAGTGAACTGACTCGATTACCAGGGTTTTTCACCAGGATGGGGATCGCTTCCGCCCGGCCGTCAATATCCATCAGCCATTCTGCAACCAGCCCATGCTGCAGCTGTGTGCTTACTCAAAGTGAGATCCGAGCTGCACCGATGGAGCTGAAAGTCACGGGTTTGGCCGGGGATGTGATCTGTGTTGTGAACATCTCGGACCGGAGCCTGGAGCGTGTCTCTGACCTCAAGGAACCGGAAGCCAGTCCGGTCTGCAAGTTGTCAACGGGGTACATCCTGGGCCCAGTTTTCTTCCCCCACATTGAAAACAGCCGGTGAAGTTGATGATCTATTGACATCTATTGACATTTTGAATCATTTTCACACTTTTTTCCAGATGATATTGAACATTTTCACATGTTGGCATTTTCAGGTGTTTATTGGCATTTTCACATGTTTTCTCCATGTGTTTAACCCTTGAACTTCGATAGGAGGAGATCTGCCGAGTCTCCAAGATCTCTCCGAAGCTGCAGAAGCTGCTGCTGGGGGATGCCATTCTCCAGAACTGCGACCGTCTCCAAGAGGTCCTGAAATCCTCCGAGGCGCCGAGGTTTTCGCGGGAGGTTTTTTCGGATGTTTTTTGGGGATGTTTTTTTTGGGGATGTTAAATCCATTATGGGACAATACTATAGAATATGATAGTAGAATCCAATATGGGTATGGATCAATACCTATAAAAATAGCATTTGTTAGGGGAATGAACATCCATGTTAACCAAGCTATTTTGATGTGAACAGAAGGGGGTACTATTGGTTTTGACACACTGCCATGTTGGGGGGATGTTGGATGGTGAAAATGGTGAAAATCAACCAGAAAAGTCTGCCCCCAAAAAATTGGCATCATTACCATCATCTGATCTTTGGGTTTATGTTTGAGAGCTTCTGAAAAAAGACTTAAAACCACCCAAAGATGATGATCTTTCATGGATTTTCCATGGATTGCCCATGGATTCTCAATGGACCATGGCCGATTTTCCACACTTTCCCAGCGCCCGACCAGTGGGGCGCCGAGGCCGAGATCCAGCTGATCCGCTTCGACAAATGGTCCGAGGAGGTCACAAGAGACTGGAAGCGCCTGCGCAAGGCCTCCCAGGCCGTGCGCAACGACCGGGACTTGGTGATGGCTTGCATGGATGCCAGTGAAGGGGAAGCCATCAAATTTGCCGGGGAGGACTGGGGGATGGGGATGGGATATGTGTATATATATATATACATATGTTATATGTATATATATATATAATATGTATATTTCTGTTCGGTTTGGAACTAAGAGGATATTCGATGTCGATATATATATATATGGTACTGTATGTCAGACAGAATATTCAGTGATGGATTTGTCTTTAAAAATGGGTCGGATGGCTCAAATATTTTGGACATTTTTTGCTGGGAAGATGGACGATACCGGGACACGGCATGGGATTCACCCACAGGATTGATCCTCTCAGCAAAGGTGTACCTTGTACCCCCTGACAAGCAAATATGGCAATGGACAATTCCCAATGATTTTCCCAGCTTTTTCAACCTCCCAACTTATAGATCTTTTTGGAGGATTTCCCATGGATTTATAGATATTTCTAGATTTTTTTGGAGGATTTCCCCATGGATTTTCCTAAGATGTTCCCATTCAAACCATCATGGGAAATCCTATTATAATCATGGTTTTCCTATGATTTTCCCATGATTTTCCTATGATTTTCCCATGGTTTTCCTATGATTTTCCTATGATTTTCCCATGATTTTCCTATATTTTCCCATTCAAACCATCCCAGTCTCCCATTCAAATCGGTGATCTCGCCGCAGGACGTTCGGGCGGATCGCGAGATCATGCTGGCGGCCATGAAATTTAACCGCTCGCTGTGTCGCTATGCGAGCCTTGGGATCCGCAGGATCCGCGGGAGGTTTCACCATTGGGCATGGGAAAAACATGGGAAAAACATGGGAAAAACATGGGAAAAACATAGGAAAATGGGATTTTTGTGGAAAATGATAGGAGAAATCATAGGAAATCTCAATGCTGGTTTGATCAGTTGTGATTTGGTGTAGGGTTTTGCTGTCCTCCAAGTGCTTTGAAGTGAATCTGCGCTAGGTTCGTGCCCTTCACCATGGTCAATGCTGTAGCCATCGTGCATGGTGAGCTGTTCTCATCCCATTCCATGCAACGCTCCAAATAAGGAACATGAAGATGAATAGATCCAATACTAAATCAAGGTTTTATTTGGGTCATCTAAAAATTGGAGGGATGGGATTATACTTAACTTCCCAGCTCCAACTGATGGCGGCAACTGAGGCGAGGAGACTTGCACACGGACCGCACCTTCCTGTTGGCTGCGCTGGACAACACGGGTTTCTTCCCGCGCTTCTCTGGTTGGCTACGATGGCAAGCGTCGCCAGAGCTATGTGCAGATTACGACTTCTTGCTCAAGATGTTGGCCAAGGCCGGGGCTGCACTTCTTCCATGGTCAGATTTCAAGCTTCGATTTCGGGAAACCTCCAAAATCCAACGGTTTTTAGAATCTCATTTTCCCCTATGAAAAGTGCAATTTTTGGTGTACGTATTTGATATTTTCACACCAGCCGGCCGATGAAACCCCATCATTTTTGTAAAAATAGAAGAAACCAAAGCCTATGAAATCCCATTTAATCCTACATATATATATATATATACACCCGAAGTCCCCATGAATTTCTCCCCCATGCCAAGCTGCTCCAGGACGGTGCTTCATTTCGAGTGGTGCAGGAGGATCTGAGGCGGGGAATGGATCCACCTGGATCCAAATTTTTGCTGCTTCCATCTTCGAATCCTTTCTTTGTTTGTTGTACAGGATGGGGCCCCCCAGTTATGTTTGTTGGTTTATAAACCATGAAATAATCCCCATTAACATCCATTAACTATAGTTATATCTACCATAAACCATTGTTAAGCCACTTATAAACCAACTTAGCTATCTTGGGGGCCTCACATTGTATGGATGATATGGATGAGGTTTGGAGAGTCCTCTGAGCCTCTAGACACGGATCAATGTAAGTCCATGGAATCCCAAAAGAATCTGCAAAAATCCATGGAATTTCCAGAGAAACTCGCAGAAAACGATCAAAAACACATTCACATCATCAAAATTAAAAAATCCCATCAACTTTCCTATAGTATAGAAAATCTCTCATATTTGTCCCAGGTCCAATCCCACCCTGGCGACTGTGGCCATCCAGAATTCTCCTGCAGCCTTTCGCTTCGCTGGGGACGCGCTTAGAGGGAATCCCACTGTGGCGGGGTTGGCAGCGAAACTGGACCCGTTGAATCTGGAGTTTGTGGCCGAGAACTTGAAGGTGCCATGGGGGAAAAAATGGGGGTTGGTGGGGAATGGCACGGGGGTCGCATTTGCCCCTAAACCAGTTGGGGTCGCATTTGCCCCTAAACCAAGTGGGTCGAAGTTGTTTTAGGGGCGAATGTGACCCTGGTTTAGGGGCGAATGTGACCTCTCATTTTGTGTGGGAGGCGCAATAGTTTCAGAGCCTCGAGAGTCATTTTCACGTGTTTTTCTACGTTCCAACAGCCATTTCAAGCAACGGCAAGGAATTTCTTCACCTTCGAGTCATCTTCGCGTGTTTTTCTACGTTCCAACAGCCATTTCAAGCCACTTCAAGGATTTTCTTCACCCTCGAGAGTCATTTTCACGTGTTTTTCTACGTTGCAATTTTCTTCACCCTCTTCAAGCAACGGCAAGGAATTTCTTCACCTTCGAGAGTCATCTTCACGTGCTTTTCGACGTTCCAACAGCCATTTCAAGCAACTTCAAGGATTTTCTTCAGCCACCTTCAATGCACCATATGCCCCCAAGTCCCCCCTAAAGGTTCCCCAGTCCCCCCTAAATGCTCCCTTGCCCCCAGGTTTTACCCTAAAAGGTTGAGTAACATATTGAATAGAGAGACAATGCACCATATGCCCCCAAGTCCCCCCTAAAGGTTCCCCAGTCCCCCCTAAATGCCCCCTTGTCCCCAGGTTTTACCCAAAAAGGTTGAGTAACATATTGAGAATATTGTGGTTTAGGGGCGAATGTGACCCCTTTTGGTTTAGGGGCGAATGTGACCCTCTTTTAGGGGCGAATGTGACCCCCGTCCCTGGGGAATGGGTGGCTTTTTTTTTTGGGAAAATTGGGATGAACGGAAACAAAAGTCTGAACATTTTCCAGAAGCATTGGGGTTTATGATCTTCCAAGCCTGGCGAATTCTATGGATTCCATCTTCAGTTTCGTGAAGTGGAACAGCTGCGGTGAAAATGGATATGGCTACATCTCCAAGATCAACCATGGGCTTTATCAACCTCTGCATCATTTTCCCAACAAAAAATGGCCATAACTTGGGGGTTGAACAACCCCATTTTCATGTGCTGTCACAGGCGGACAGAGCCTTTGTGCTTGAAGCATTGGAGGCAGAACCCGCCAGACGCGAGCCTTAGCTGTCTGCTCTCTGGTGAACCAACCATTTTTGATCGGAAAATCATCTGTAAATGGGCAATTTTCGACAACTAAATTGCCGGAGTGTATCTTATTAATACGGAGATTATATATTTATGTATGGATTATGCTTATCTATTTGATTTATTTGATATGTTGTGTGGAGTTTATCTAGTTTATCTGTTCAATACATTCAATCTATTCTATCTACTTTATTATCTAGTTCACCTATTTTACGTATGTATATATTCTACTTTATCGATTTATTCCACTTTACTGTATCCATGGTATCCATTTTATTCAGTTATATATCTACTTTTCCTGATTCTCCTATAAATCTTATCCGCTTTATTTTGATTCTTATCTATTTTGCCAATTTGCCTTTTTAGTCTATTCATCATTTGTCTATTTTGATATATTTGATCTATTTCAATATTTTTGAATATCTATTTTACTATCTTTTTGCATTGTTTTGTATGCATTTATCTATCTAATCTATCTTCTCTTCATCTCTTTCTTTCTATCTTTCTTTCTACAATGTAAATATGCGCATGTAAATATGTACTTATGCACACACACACATGTATAATATAATAGTAAAGATTGCCCTGGAGTCGGTTTGGAGGTGAGAACTTTGGGTGGCTATTCCAATTCCATCTTGAAACACTTGCCCTTACCGCTGCGATCCGACTTGGAAGTGGTGTCCAAGGCCGGGCTTTGCGAGGGATGGGCATTTTCTGAGAAGTCCATTGGGCCAATTTTATCCAATTTTCTGGGATAACTCCAGTTTGTTAAGCCAGAATGCCTGATTTTGGGTCGGATTTTCTTGGATGAGAGAGGCAACCCGCAAGAGACCCAGTCGTGACAACAGTTGCAATTCCACTTGAAAGGCTCCTACTGGCCGAGACGTGCCCGATATTGGCACAATCTGCCCCGTTTTCTTATCCTCTCCCCGAAATTTTCATGACAACTCCATACTTTTTCTGTTAAAAGTTCCCTGCAGGTTTCATGGTTTTTCCTGCAGATTCTCCTGCAAAGCACAGCTTTCTGCAGGCTTTGGCTTACATCTCTCCATACTTCCTCTCCAAGGAGTTGGAATACGTCAGCAGCGAGCTCAGGAACCACCCCGAGATTCGGAAGTTGCATCCCTACGGGCCCTACGGGCACCGTGGCGCGGAACCGGTGCGCTGTCGTCCTGCGACGAGCAAAAGAACGGCCAAAAAGGAGGAGGACGACATGTCACAGCTGCACTTGAGCCAAGAAGCGCGCAATTATTTGATGCATGCGGATTATGAGACTTGGCATATCTGGGCATTTCTGAGATGATCATATAATTATGACATATCATGACAATGAAGTACCACTTGTGGTTTGTGGTTCACTGATTTTGAGTGAAACGACCTCAGTGGGCCCTGGACAAGGCCACCCAGCAGCTGCCCTCCTTCTGGTCGGAGTTGGTGAAGATCGATCCCATGGCCTTGCGATGTTTGAGTGAAGATGCTCGGCAGAACCGGCAGCTGGTCATGACTGCGGTGAAGAAATGTGGCTTGGCCCTGCAATATGCCAGTGCTGAGTTGAAAGAAGATCGAGAAGTGGTGAAGGTGGCATTGAAGGAGAGCAGCTGGGCGTATGATTACATCCCTGAATCCCTGCGATTGGACCGGGAGATTGCTGTTCTGGCGTTTCGTTTGCACCGGATGAAACTGCCCAAGCAACTCTTGAACGACAAGGATGCAGTGGTAGCGGCAGCAGAAATTGCCGCCCGAAGAGCCGAAAATCCTGGAGAGTTGAGTAAACTGAGTAAGAAAAAATTGAACAGAATGTCGATCGCCAATCTCATTGCTGAATATGAGTTGGCTTGAGCCGGACAACATGTACAGTGTACAGCCTGGCCAAAAGATGCTACAAGATGGTTGCAGTTGAGGGGGACCAAGCTGGGGATACTGCAACTTTGACCAAGCTGGCCACGACAGGAAGGGGCCCCCGATCACCTTATCATGCTGTGTGCGGTAGACCTAAGAATTGTATTCCGACTGTCAGCTGCCACTCAAGAGAGGCACACTTGTCAGATAGCTGAGAGCGGCCATGTCACTAACCTCTGAGATTAGACTTTACCCTCTGGTAAACTAACATAGCCGTAGAAAATCACCATCCTTAATAGGTAAATCAACCATAAAGGTGCCATTTTCAATAACTATGTAACAAATTACCAGAGGGTAACCGAGTTTCAGCCACTGCAAACTGTTGGCTGCTTGATAACCACATTGTAACCTTCCGATCCAATTTTGGGGACCCCAAAATTCTTTATTTTTTCGCTGGGTTAAAGGTTTATCTGGAAAACCCATGCTGTCCCCATGAAATCATCTATAAATGCTGGATCTTCCATATATATATATACATACCCTTTGGTCATTTTACAGAGAGCTATGGCAAATCACCATTTCCAAGAGTTCAATCATCATGAAACATAGGCAAACTGTAACAAAGTAGGGCACATCTGTTGATTAATAAGCATAGTAAAAATCGAAAGTGATAACAGTATATCATCGGAGTAGTAGCAATAAATAACAATCACTTTTTTTTTGACAGCATCCATATATGTATATATATATAATGCTATATACACATTACATACATACAAATATATATATGTGTTCTCCTTTAGGGGATTTATGCATGATAAGCCTGCTGCGCAGTTTCGGCTCACAGTGGTCGGAGCAGGGGGTGAGCTCCTTCAGAGGAGTCACCCCCAAGAAGATGGAGGGTTTACTCAGTTTTGCCCGAAGAGAAGGGCTGACTGAGGAAGAAGCCCAGAAAGTCCTGAGGTTGAACCGTCCAGTAACAGATGCTGGATGGGTTGAAGCAGAAGACTTGGGAGAAGAAGCCCTGTTGATTGCAAAGGAAACTATGGAGGCGGGCAGGTACCTTGAGTACGCCTGCTATGAATCAACAGGGGCACCCCAAGGGCGAGCAGTGTTGAAGCTGCAGAGCTGGGAAGAAGAGGGCGTTCTGACAGGCTCCCATGGGGAGTGTTCAGACCCCTACTATCAGTGGTATGCTGACCACGACATCCGAGACCGTGGGGCCGTGTACCACGTGTGCACGGGCAAGCATTCCACTTGCCGGTTCAAGCTGCCGAGCGGAGACAGGAGGATTGTGATTCACCTGGACCGATGGCGGTTGCTGAGCCCGGCAATCATGATACGGTCAGACTATATGAAAGAAAAAGGTGAGACATGGGGCAGAGTAGTCCTCAAGGAAGCGGCAGCGGCAAAGGCGCCAGGCGGGCCACCCCATAGGCCCCCAGGGGATTCGGGGATTGAGGCCGCTCTGGCTGAGGCTGCTGAAGGTGGTGGTTTTCCCCCGCCTGCCCCCGAGAGACGGGGGCCGAGGGAAGGTGAGGCAAGAGACAAGAGCCCCAAGGAAGAGCGCAAGAAAAGACGAGTTGAGGAGCACATAAAAGATCAGATGGCCAGGCAAGAGAAAAGGCGCAGGTCGAAATCTCCCAGCCGAAAAAGGAGAAACAAAGACAAGTCGAAGAAGGAAAGAGGCAAGGGGCGCCGGGGAGATTCTTCCGAGGATTCTTCGGGTGCCAAGTCCTCATCGGGCAGTTCGCATTTTCAAGCAGCCCCAGCCCGGGGGGGCGAGCTTTGGCGACAAGCCCAAAAGAAACCCGGGCGGTTGGCACAGAAGTCCCTAGACGAGATGTGCCGATATCTCGCCGACCGTCACGAGACCGCCGAATGAGAGCTGGCATGGGCCGGTCAGAAGGTAGTGGCCTACCTGAATCAGGTGGTGCTGGTGAACCACCCTCCAGCTCGCATGGGGGTCAGATCCCACCGAGAGATGGTGACCCTGGCGATGACCATAGACGAGCTGCTGGGAGGGAGGATCATGCATGCCTTGGACCTGTTGCTGCAGAGGTTCAAAGCGATAGAGGCCTCCTTCGAAGAGGGAGGTTGGCAGACAGCACGGCACCTGGAGCTCATTCCAGGAGGCGGAGCCGGTCTCTTGAGAGAAGACGAGAGGGCTGCCGCAGCGAAGGCCGAGATCCAGGCATCAAAGCTGAGGGAGGGCCTGGCCAAGTTGAAAAAGAGCAAATAGGAAGCAGGCAGCGGGCAGGCTCCCCAAGGGGAGAAGTCCGTGAGCCATCAAGAGCGAAAAGAGAGCCCCTTGAGAGGCCGTCAGGCCGCTTGGACGAAGACGAGGGCAGATCAAGGTCAGCACGTGACCTTCGAAGAGAAGAGAGCCCAGCACGAGAAAGGAGAAGGAGAAGGTCAAAAAGGGATCGCTCCCGTCGTGATCGTCGACGACGGGCCGGACAAGAGTCACAACCAAGATCAGCCCCTCCAGAAAGGGTCAAAAGGGAAGATGAAAGGAGGAGGAAAGGGCAAGAGAAGCCGGCTAGCCTGGAAGGCGAGCAAGTTCGGCAGACCAAAAGGGAGCCATCAGAAAGGAGTCGGCAAAGCATCAAAAGGGAGCAAAGCAGGTCCTCCAGGGGACGAATCTCAGCCACCCCAACGCGTGGTGATGTCGACTTGAGGCCCCCAGCAAGTAGATTCCTTCGGGAGTTTCTTCATGCGGAGGAGACCGGGAACCTGTCGGCGGCTCAACTGATCCGTCACCTGGTCCTCCAACTGATGGAGACTGACTCGCCGCTCAAAGAATACATGCTCTGGTCTCTACAGTCCCCTACGCGGAGAGAGGGCAGGATGCTGAATCTGTTCCCCCTCCCGCTTTGGTTTGATGGCCGGGAAGCCCTAAATGAGATTTTGGATGAAGCTCAAGTACGTGACCAGCCAGGAGGTTGGCGGAACAGAGGCCGCACCAAGTCGAAGGCAGCCAAGGCCCTGAGGGGTAATGGCTTAAGAGCTTGGCATGGCCTGGTTGTGGTGGCCTTGAATCATCTATATGGGGATGAGCCAAGAGGTGAAAGGCCATGCCCTGGGGGGCAAGCGACGGCAGCCCAGGAGCAGGCTCTGAATACCCTTTGGGAGCTTGTGAAGTCCTTCGTGGACGAACGAGAGTGGGCCGGGGTCCCTAGAACTTCTCAGGAAGATTGGGGGAACGCCTTGGACGCGTTGAAGGTCAGCTACACTGGTGAGGTGTTGGAAAAGGCAGTGCCGCTCACCCTGGCCCAGATACTCCCGGGGCTTCCGAGTGTGGAACATGGGGGGTCAGTGGACATCATGGAGGTGTTGCCCCCCCCACTTGCAGGAGGCGCTGAAGCACCCCGAAAAGATGATGGTGGAGCCACCTCAAGGCCCGAGACCTAGACCAAAGGTTAGGGTAGCCGATGGGGAGTGGCCCAAGATAGCGCGGGCCATGTTTGACCGAGGGCTGGTGCGACCTGTAAATCACTGCCCTGTGCTGGATGGTGAAAAGGTGGTGAACGGCGCTTTTGGTGTGGCCAAACCTGACAAAGTAACCGCTGAAGGTGATTCAGTGCTGCGGCTTATAATGGACCTCAGAGCCACCAACTATTGCATGAAGCAAATAGAGGGCGATGTCGGGCACCTCTGTGGGGCGACCTCATTTCAGAGAATCGTCATTGAAAGTGGCGAGGAGCTCCTGGTGAGTGGTGAAGACCTGACTGCTGCGTTCTATCTGTTTAGACTCCCGGAGGAGTGGAGCAAGTATATGGTACTGGAAAAGCCGGTGGCTAGGTCCGATCTGGGACTGGCAGGTGAAGGCGAGACCCTGCTGGGAATTGCGGTCCTGCCCATGGGTTGGCATTCGGCCGTCGGCCTGATGCAGGCCTGTCATAGGACCATTGCCCTGAGGAGTGCCTCCCTGGGTGGAGCCGGCCTGAGGCCTCTGGCGGAAATTTCCAAGACCGCAGTCTTCCCTGATCTGGATGAAGCCGCGGGGTGGAGCATCTACCTGGATGACACCACGGTCCTCGAGAAGGTCCAAGCGGTGGTAGCGGAAGAATTGGGTGGCACCCCGGCAGAGGAACAGAAGCAACTCCGCGAGGCCTACGCGTGGTGGGGTATCCCGACCAACGAGGCTAAGAGCCTGGAGCGCGTGAGGCAGGCTGAGAGGCTTGGTGCACTGATGGATGGCCAGCAAGGGGTCTTGAGGACAAAGACCAAGCGTAGCCTAGACCTTTTTGGGTTGGGCTCATGGATCCGGGGTTCTGTCCGTGTCCCACGGAACACAATAGCCTTTTTTAGTTGCCGGCCATCCCGGCCATCCCGGCCACGGCCACGGCCCGGCCACGGCCACGGCCACCCGGCCACGGCCACCCGGCCACCCGGCCACGGCCACCCGGCCACGGCCACCACGGCCACCACGGCCACCACGGCCACCCGGCCACGGCCACCACGGCCACCCGGCCACGGCCACCCGGCCATCCGGCCACGGCCACCCGGCCATCCGGCCACCCGGCCACCTGTTTCCTGCGTTTGTTATGGAAACAATTGATGCGAACTTCTTAACTTTTCGAACCACTTGCGACACGCTCCTGCATGGTGCCTGGTGCTATGCTCTTTCCTTTCCCAGGTAGCTTTGCAACGCACTCTTGATGCTACGTTCTGAACCTGTTCCAGCAACTTGCAACGTACTCTTCCTGCTACTCTTTGAGCTTCTCAGGCGACTGGCAACACACTCTTGATCCCACACTTTCAACTTTCTCCAGCAACTTACAACACGCTCTTGGTGCTAACCTTTTCGGGCCCTCAACTTTCTGAAACAATTCAAAAGAGGTTCCTTGGCGCTATGTTCCGAATTTTCTCAAGCAACTTGCAGGCTCTTGGTGCTACGCGCTTAACTATTTCAAGCAGCATGTCACACGCTCTTGATGCTACGCCCTCGATGTTCTCAAGCAACCACGCAACACGCTCTTGATGCTACTTCTCTCATGCGCTCAACCTTATGGTTGTGGTGGATTTTGACATGGAACATGCATAACCAGGTGTTTCTGTTCTAACTCATGTTTGCAAGGAATTAACGTTCGTTTTTGCTGCCAATAGCAATTGTGCCAAAAAACCGCAAGAGACTGCAGCTACGAAATATTCACTTTCAGCTGAACGTCCCATGTTTCCACGGTAATGCTAATGGTGGTGGTGGTGATGGTGATAGTGGTTGTGGTCGGGATGCTGATGATGTCGATGAGAGATATAACTATTCAGATGTTTCATTGGCTCTGCAGGGCACACCGTGCCAAATTTCTTTTTGGATTTTTAGGGCCCAAGTGTTTGAGCATCCAACAGTCACAAGCAGGTGTCAACTACCGTGACTATCTGCCCTTTCTAAAATTCTATTGATGATATTTACACGTTTTCTGTGATCAGTGATGTCTCATCTTGTGCATTTACGTTTATATAATCGTTGCAAACACCCGTTGCCTGCCATTGGTGGCTGCGCTGGGGTGCCGTCATTGGTCTGTGCCTGGAAGAAGGCGGGACCGTTTCTGCAGAACTGCGAAGCGCCATGATGTCATGATCCGTTGCGCCCTTGGGACCGAAACATGTATTTGGACATGTTTTTTCCTTTCCTTTTGGCGACAGAGTCAATCGATTTCTTTCTGCTATGTGTTTCCTACGTCCCCGCTCCTCACTGCCTTTTGTCTCTTGGCGGCTGCTGCCGTACCACATGAAACCGACTTGCGCGCCTGCGGATACAGGATATCGAAAGTTTGGCACCGCTGCTGTGCTGTCGTTGCTTTGCGACACAGGCCAGACCATGTGTGGCTTGTGCAGTCAGTGAAATGCTTTGGACATGCCGCATCATGACATAATCTGAGAGGAGCTGTAGTTGGAGCCCGGCCCATAGAAGGCAGCGGTGTTTTAAGCATGTTTTGGCCCTTTTTTTTTGGATGGTCTTTCATGTCAACTAGCACACAGACGTCATGCTATGTTATGGTTATCTTGGGGTGGGGTTGGGTGGGGTGGGGTGGGGCAAAAACGTTCATGTCAACTTGCAAACACACGTCATGCTACGTTATGGTTATCTTCTCTTGCACTTGCACACACACGTCATGCTACGTTACGGTGATCTTCTCTTGCACTTGCACACACACGTCATGCTACGCTATGGTTAGCTTGGGGTTGTGTAGTAGATTTGTTTTTTAATCGGATACAACCCCTGATAAGATGACTTTACAGGGACTCGGGAATGGTGAGACCCGGGAAGACATTCATATATATTCTTTCGCAGATACGTAGTCGTGTCGGGTTTCATTGTTATGTTATAGTCATGCTACGCTATGGTCATCTTGGAGTGGTGTCTTAGATATATTTTGTAATGGGATACAACCCCTGATAAGATGTCTTTACAGGGACCCGGGAATGGTGAGACCCCGGGAAGACATTAATAGTTTAGACTGGGATACAACCCCTGATAAAATGTCTTTACAGGGACTCGGGAATGGTGAGACCCCGGGAAGACATTAATATATTTTTTTCGGGGATACGCACTGGGGTTCGGACTCCATAGTTATGTTATAGTTAGTTTATGTTTTGACATGTGTTTGCATTTGCGCTTTCAATTTTCCAAAGGAAAACACGAACTTATGTCAAAAAACGAAGTAGTTTTGGAGATTTTCAAAACCCTATTTTTCACGTCAACATGATAAAAATTGACGTTTCGCTGTAGCGAAAACGCAATTTTTGTTGCACTTGCACACACACGTCATGCTACGTTACGGTGATCTTCTCTTGCACTTGCACACACACGTCATGCTACGCTATGGTTAGCTTGGGGTTGTGTAGTAGATTTGTTTTTTAATCGGATACAACCCCTGATAAGATGACTTTACAGGGACTCGGGAATGGTGAGACCCCGGGAAGACACTAATATATATATTCTTTCGCAGATACGTAGTCGTGTCGGGTTTCATTGTTATGTTATAGTCATGCTACGCTATGGTCATCTTGGAGTGGTGTCTTAGATATATTTTGTAATGGGATACAACCCCTGATAAGATGTCTTTACAGGGACCCGGGAATGGTGAGACCCCGGGAAGACATTAATAGTTTAGACTGGGATACAACCCCTGATAAAATGTCTTTACAGGGACTCGGGAATGGTGAGACCCCGGGAAGACATTAATATATGTTTTTCAGGAATACGCACTGGGGTTCGGACTCCATAGTTATGTTATAGTTAGTTTATGTTTTGACATGTGTTTGCATTTGCGCTTTCAATTTTCCACAGGAAAACACGAACTTATGTCAAAAAACGAAGTAGCTTTGGAGATTTTCAAAACCCTATTTTTCACGTCAACATGATAAAAATTTACGTTTCGCTGTAGCGAACACGCAATTTTTGTTGCTGAAGCACTCCTAAAACCATACGGCCCTCTGTGGGTCGGGAACCCTGTAGTTGGGAGGACCCACTGCAGTCCTGGCAGGTCGGTGGGGCTATAGGTGGCCCCGCCGGCCGTGGCTAGGGGTATCCAACACTTTCTCGAATCTGTTTTTACTACATGCTCTTCATTCCGTCCTTTTTCTCTGCAGCCCATTCGAATCACATTAAACCGCTGCTGCAGGAAAGCTTCCTCGGGATTCTTGGCTGCATACAGGCCAGATGTTTTCCGGAATGTATCCGTCCAACAAACAAGTCTTAACTTGCGAAACCAATGCACTTCTTCATTCCAATTCGGCGCGGGTGAACTTTCCTCGGTTAACTTGCTTCTGTCGCATCATTCCCCACCTGCCAGGTAAGTGTCTCTAGCTTTTTAAGCCTCGAAGCCTGTACAGAGGCACGCGCTGAATTTCAAATTGATAATATTGATAGCGAGCTCCAAATCACTATATGGGCATACACGGACCCCGACATGTGCCAGAAGGAATGTGAGAAAGAATGCCAGATGGAATGTTTATATATATATATAGCAGATAAAATGTCAGAGAAAATGTCCGAAGACATGTGAGATGAAATGCCAGATGATGCCACATGCAGATGTGTAAAAAAATAAATTGTCACATGGAAGTCCCAGAAAGAATGCCAGATAAAACTTCTGCAGATAAAATGTCAGATAGATTGCAAAAATGCAGGCCAGATGGGATGCCAGAATATATGCCAGAGAGAATGCCAGACAGATAGAATATCAACATATATGGCAGAGTCCAGATAAAATGCAAGAGTATATGTCAGATAGCAATAATGCCAGAGAGGATGTGAGATAAAATGGCAAAACCTTTTCCAGATAGAATGCCAGGCTCACTATCAGACATAATGTCCGAATATTAGGTTGAATGCTGGATGAAACTTCAGGTAGAATGCCAAAGAGAATGTCAAAATTTATGTCAGATAGAATGCCACTTGGTTGGGGTCACTCGAAGAACGCATTTTTTTGGGACATTTGCCTTGTTGAACAAAACCTCTAGTCCGTGATTCTCTTTTGCGAGTTCAATTTCAGGTTTGGAAAGATGTCGAACAAGCTTGCAGATGAGATTTCTTCTGCAGAGCTGGACGCGCTCATGAAGAACGCCATTTCAGTAGTGGAATCCAATTTTGATGAGAGCCACCTACCCGCAGCCATACGCGACTTCGTTCAACCGATTTCCACTGCAACATGTCAGGGAACATACGTCACGACTATGATGCTCTGTGGGGCAATGCCGTGCTTAACAAACGGAGCTGCAATTCGTCTGTGGACGCAGAAAGCCTCACCGTTGGCCCTTTTGGTGTTTCACATAGCACCACCCCAACGGGGCAAATCTAGATTGTTCCAAACATGTGAGGTGTTGATGGAAGTCTGCGACGACATTGTTGAGCAGATGGCACATGAGCATGCGCGTGCGCTTCAGCCAGAGGGTGCAGATGAATTGCCGGTGCAAGTCAAATCGATGGCTATTCAGTCATGCACAGCCACCGAAATGTTCTTTCGGTGCAGCTGTGACTATCCGCAGGTGCAGGCCGGGCATGGCCTCAATCAGAAGGGCGTTGCGATTTCATGTTCATGCTGCATGTCGCGCTACCATTTGTAATTTCATTTCTTCCAGCATGTCGGCGTCACCGTTGTGTGGCACCAGAGCATCAGTGATGAACCCAAACAGAACGGAGACTTTCTAGACATTGATTCGATTCGCACGAATGATTTTTTTCGCCACTTTGAGTATGGAAGGTCTGCTTATCGCTTCTACACTTACATCCAGAGTGCTTGCAGTACGTGTTCTTTTTGCTTCGGTTTGCCACAAGCCTTGCCGAGGTAGGCGCTTCAAAGCGCGACGTACAGACCACTAGATTGTGGTGGGGCCAATGCATAAATTGCGACGAAGCGTACGAATTTTGGGATCTTTTTGGATTAACCGGCGACAAGACTTCTGGTGTGAATCCCCACGCCTCCATGCTGAACACATTGATCAACCAGGGTCGGACTAAGCGCGCCACACGCACATCCACCAACTACGGCGAAGGTGTTCGAGCAAAGCCAATTTCTCTAAGTGTCTTGGGAAATGGGCATCCCAAGAGGGTGGTGGCTATGGAACGTGGGCTCATCGGAAATCACACAGTGGCGTGCAAAGAGAGGTTCTTGCTGGTCACAGACCACTCTGTTGCACGCCATGACAAATTGCCTCCTCACATTACGTCCAGCAGCGGAAGTCGGTACACTTGGCTTCCGCTCACTCCCTTGCAGGCCAAGGTGTTTCAGTGGCAAGACTTGCTGAACAACCCGGCATACTTCAAGCAAGCCGGTAGCCTCCAGGTGACCGAGGATGATGATGTGGAAGACATTGACCAGCCGGGTCTTGAAACAGAGGGCCCGCCACATGGTTTTCCGGTGGTTTTGCCAGATGGGGTGCCATCCCGTGTGCGCTATGTGCGTCAACCAGGCCCCAATAACTTTGGATGGACCAATCTTTTTATTTCCTTCAAGTCAAACCTTTCACAGAAGATTCTTTTATCAATTACACCAGATACCTGCAACCATGCCCTCCCTTAGAAACTTTGCTTTCAGTTTCGAGTGGAGCGATCTTGCAGGACAGGCTCTGGTCACAGAATTTCGTATCTCCAGCAGATGGACTCTGGCAGATCCTACTGATCACATCAAGGAAGGCGCGAAGCGTGTTTGTCAGCATTCGCAGCCGTCCACATTCCGTCTTGGAAATGGAATCTGAGGGGCGCAGGCTGCTCTTGGGCACCTGGTCACTAGAAGTTTTTACTTTTGCATCGCCAATTTTTTTTGGCGCCTGCCACGGCGAAATTTCATTGTGTCTTGTCGGCTACATGCTTGTGCCGCGCCGCCTCCAGGCAATCAAGTGGCGCAATCTGTGAGGGCCCAGCAAGCTGCGACAGGTGAAGATGAAGCGATGCACGCAAATGCCGCCGGACTCCAGGGGCAACTTGCTGCAGCCATTTCCGTCCTCGACCTGGCTGGGGGCGGTGGACACTTCGATGCCAACGGAGCCTTGATTATCAAAGCCGAGCATGTGCAGGTGAGATGCTCTTATGTGCTTCTGCTGTCTGCTGCTCTCAATACTTTGAAGAAAAACTGACGTGTGTAACCGTGTCACCTATTTGGTTCATAACGAGGTCCATGGTGGAAGCCTTCTGCACCCAAACCTTTCGGATCCACCCTGATTCGATCGCAGCCCTCTGCAGGTTGCCTGCCGGCTGGTTGAGATTGCCTTGCAGATTCGACATATTTTTCGCCTCCCCCTCGATGATGACCTCTCCGATCAAGAGAATGTGGAGCGCCCTGAGATACCTGTGCACGGAAACTATGAGCGCAAGTTTGGTGAGGCGCTGGCAACCCAAGGATTGCCTGCGCTGCCACCCGAGGAAGAAGAGGCAGTTGCCGAGGCAGAGGCAGAGGAAGAAGAGTTGCTCCCTCCCGAGGCGCACGCGCGGGAACATAGTCAAAACTCAGTGCTATCCAAGTGTCATGGCTCTTGTGACAAAAAACAACTGTTGTGACTTCATTCATGTCCCCATGCGCAGAGACGCAAGCATGTAATGCATACACAGCTTGGACCAGCTTTGAAAAGTGAAGCTGAATCCAGTTTGGCCCCGTCGAATAGTGCGTAATTTGTTCTGCAGGGTTTGAGTTCAAAGATTTGACAAATCCTACCTGCCGGAAGAAGGCCGACGCGAAGCAATAGTGGAGCCAAAGCATGCTTGCATATAATCACCGGAATCTTTGGCGATAAAAACCAACAGCGATGAAATTTTCTGATGCTCCCGCGTGCCGCCGCCCATGGACTACCCCAGATACTTTTGCGCAGAAATGCAGCGTTTTTGCTGGCCGATTCCCCTATAGTTCCTCATGGCCCCTTGAATGTTTCAATATTTCTAACCATAGCGCCTCAAATCAAAACCCAAGCCCACACACACACACACCCACGCACGCACACGCACACACGCACGCACGCGCGCGCACACACACGCACGCACGCACGCGCACGCACACGCCCACGCCCACGCACACGCACACGCACACACATACACCCTAGACAAGAACTGGATCATTGAAGTGATCCGTTGGGAACTGAATCCCATAATGTGCAATTCGACAAGATATATAGTAGTAAATGACCAGAATATATATATATATATACAGATAGATAGGCTATGGTGGCCACCAGGTGCGACTTAACTGCGCCCAGGTGCACCACCAAAGCCCAACAGGTACGCGCACACGGGTCCCGGGGAGGTGTCTTCGTTGATCACCGACCCCCGCGGAATGCGCCACCATCGAAGTTTTACGTTTGTTTTCCGGCGTTTCACACACACACACACTTTTGCTCAGGGACTTCTATTGAACAGGCACTTCTATTGAATATTAAAATGGCACTGCAATGCATCATCCATACAAAACGACAGCAGAACAAAAACCCTAAAAGGAGAATGGAAGGTATATCATATATCCCATCTCTTCCTTCTAGCCAAGTTCCATTCTGGATGCATTCTTCAGATTCTCCGGTTCTACGCTTAGCCGGTCGGCATGCGGGAAATTTGGAAATCAGTGCCTTCTCAGGGAAAATGACAATGCAAAGGCAGGTACGTCGCGGTGATCAGCCATGATATCCTTTAGTCGGTTGCATGGAGCTTCGGGCTTTGTTGGCGACAGCCATACAGCGACCTTGTCGCCCCGTGCTCTCAATATTTGATGTACAGAAAAACCATGAAACGGCACAGCAGGTAGAAGTTTTACATCTCTTCAGGTGGCGCACGCGCGCGCACGCGCACGCACGCGCACGCATGCGCATACACACACACACACATGCATGCACATTGCATGTGTAGAATAAGAAGGAAAGAATGCTGAGGCAACAGGGAATTCGCGAATTCTTCAGAAATCACCTTGAGAACGCTGTGCAACTTTTTATATCTATCGTCCGATAGTCCAGTTCGGAGTCTAGGTTGGGCTTCCCATCTCGTGTCCGCCCGCAAGGAGTCTGCAGACCACCATGAGGCTAGCGAGGAGCCTTTGCCCACAATTTTGTCCTGGCGCGACATCCTTCCGGAAGAGCCTTTCTTCAAGAAAGGGCTGGCGGACAACGATGAGATGGTTTTTCCCTTCCCTCTGCAAGACCGTCAGCTTCTTCGAAAAATTCTTCTTCACGGAGGCAGCGAGTTCAAGGTTTCGAAGCTAGTGGATCTTTATCATGTGGTGCAGACTACCGGAACGGGGAAGGACAAGAAGCGCAAGAAAGTCAGACCAGCAATTGCCAAGGCAAGTCTTGTCTTCGACATCAGTGGTGGCCCAAACTAATCCTTGTTCAGACCCATTCTGTTCTTGCCCGTGTTGTTGGCGACTTGTGGGGCCATATGCCATATGCAGTCAATGGTGTTTCAGTTTCAACGATTTTGCGGCAAAGAAGGTTGAACGCATTTGGCAAGGGTGGTTCCCTGAGCAGGAATTGTTTCGGATTCTCAAAGAGTTATAGCAAAGCGCTTCAATGGCCATGGGCCTTTTTTTGAAGATAATTCTACCTCATCAAAGACTTTATGCGTGCTTTTACATTTAAGCTTGTTGTCTTTAGATTTTCAATTATGGTTTGCACATATCGAGGTGCAGTCCTTAATTCCACAGTGCGAGATAATTAGTTTAGGCATTTACTTCCCAAATCAGATTTGAGGTACGAGGTGCAAGACAAGGCAAAGATGTTGATTCGTTGCACTGACGATGCCATGCGTGAACACACAGATTTGTTTACCGGACAGGTCAAGTCTGTGTTGCAGAAGGCGGTGCAGCGCTATCCACGCATTGGCTCTTTGAATGTTTCAAGCAAGGACTGCACACTGGTCTTAAAGTCGTGGAGCAACTCGAAAAGAAACCAAATTTTGTTTCACAACGACATTTTGCAGTGTGGCCGGGTCTCTCTCAGACAAGTGTCAGAGAGACGTGGCTTGTATAATGAAGAGCAGCGGTCCACCAGTGAGCGCGGCCACAGCGCCGCTGCGCCAGCACCATCTCCATCCCAAAGTGGCCTCCCTGCGCCACCTACTCCGCCCGGTGGCAGGGCTTGAGATGGCGTAACTTGCTTTGGACATACATCGTGCACCAGTTTTGACTTTGCCAGCAGCAGCGCATGTTAAAGCAAAAGTGTTCAGCATACCCGCTTTGGCTTCTGCTGGCAGCAGGGCTTGCGATGGCGTAACTTGCTTTGGACATACATCGTGCACCAGTTTTGACTTTGCCAGCAGCAGCGCATGTTAAAGCAAAAGTTTTCAGCATACCCGCTTTGGCTTCTGCTGGCAGCAGGGCTTGAGATGGCGTAACTTGCTTTGGACATACATCGTGCACCAGTTTTGACTTTGCCAGCAGCAGCGCATGTTACAGCAAAAGTTTTCAGCATACCCGCTTTGGCTTTTGCCGGCAACAGCGCATATTGAAGCGAAGGTGTTGTGGCACAGGCGGGGCCGAAAGCATGTCAGTGGTGAGCAGTCTCCAAGGTTACTGGGCGTGCTTGTGTGAACTCGTGCGGTGGTGCGCAGAGGCATGCAACCTTTTGCTGTTATATTTACGATGTTACAGTAGGATACTCGCATCTTGTTCCGGTCTGCGTGGATTCTGATTGTATGTGCGGCCATCAGTTTTGTTCCCAAGTCTTTTCACGCACGTAGGAGAAGGGGTGGGGGTGCGGTTGGATGACTTTACGCAACCCTAGGTGAGCTAGTACTAGCATGAGAATGATATGCAAACGTACCGCTAGAATTGGGCAGCGGCGCCTCGCAGAGGCCGTGCTTTCGTGCAAGTTCTTACCCCATGAATACTTCTTGCGCACTTGTTGTTGCTTCATCCTGATATCTTTCATCCGTTTCAGGTTGGGACGGTGTAGGGGTGGAGGTTGTTTGGGGCAATTTCGTTCTTGCATTGGCACACTCACTTGATGCTACGATATGAGATCGTTCTTTTCAAGACCGGGGCAGCGTAGGGCAAGAACATTCTTGTACTTGCACACGTATACTTGAATTGCAGCCTTAAAAGAACTTCACTTGCATTTGCGCGCCTACTTGATCACGCGCCACTGGCTCTGCGTCAGCAGACCTGCGCCACAAGATTTTGCGGCTCCACGCGCAGGCTCACCCTCACGCGTGCTTGGACACTTGAGTCCAAGAGACGCAGCAGCACACCTTCGTGCAGAAATGAAGCACGATGCAGGTACATCCTGTAGCGCCACCTCCGCAGCCAGCTGCCAGCAACACCTAGCTTCTTGCTGACAAAGAAATAGACCGTTCTTGCATTTGCGCACCTGCTTGATGCCACTGGGTTCCATATGATAAACTTCTCTTGCACTTGCACGCCTACTTGATGCTACGTTGAAAGACATTCTTTTGCATTTGCGCACATACTTGCTGCCACGTAGGAATATATTGCCCTCTTGCAGTTGCCCGCCTACATGACAATAGTTAAAAGAAATTCTATTCAAACACCATCCCCTGGCTTGCAGCGTCAGCAACTACAAACTTACAGGGAAATTTCAAGGTCCCGAGAGGTTTCGTGGGTAACGCTTCTCGAAAACACGCCGTCTGACTCACAAGTTATGAAATGAAGGTATAAGACGGCCTGCACTAGGCGCCGCCGTCTACAACAGTTTTCTGGCTACAATGACAGGACACATTCGGAAAAGACAGGTACCAAAGCGTTGCCCAGTGAAGACAATGATGTTACTGCTAGCACGGTCAAACAGCTCTAGCCACACATGCTTGCTTGCATGCGCAACGAAAGCAATGGAAATGGTTCACACCCACTTGGCTCTGGCTGCTGCTCATGGCTGTTCCATAATCGGTTGCCGCAGCTACGCGGGCTTTTTCGACATGGCGCATTTATAAGGCAAAAACCGCTTTGAGAGACATGCATTGTAACACGTCGTTTCCTTCAGGTGCCAGCTCACACTCTTCCATTGACATCCACAGCACTCCCCAGGCTATAGTCAGACAGGCGCCAACAGAAGGAACTCTCCAAAAGTAAAGAATACAGGTCTTTTTTCAATCTCTGTAAAGCCTTGCAATTCAGGTGAATGGCCATGGAAGTGCTTTGTTCCTCCAGGTGCTGTTGCCCCGTCTGTGAGTCTCCTTTGCAACAGCGCCGGCCGCGTCAGCGGGGCGCCGTGCAATGTCAGTTGATTGCTGAGCCTGAAACCCTCCATGCTTGGCATGTGAGCAAAATTTGCTCCAGATGTCCATTGCTAAAAAATTTTTGGTGCGGGTTTCAGGAGGTCTTGATCAACGGCAAATGGGTCAAGCAGGTTGATAACCCTCATCCGCTCTATTTCTTTGTCAGCAAGAAGCTAGGTGTTGCTGGCAGCTGGCTGCGGAGGTGGCGCTACAGGATGTACCTGCATCGTGCTTCCTTTCTGCACGAAGGCGTGCTGCTGCGTCTCTTGGACCCAACTGTCCAAGCACGCGTGCGGGTGCAGCTAGCCCGCGCCTGGGGCCGCGAAATCTTGTGGCGCAGGTCTGCTGACGCAGAGCCAGTGGTGCGTGAGCGCCTTGCTTCGCAACTCTTGGCTTTACCTTTGGAGAAGCTGTTGGAAGTCAATTGGTGTTGGTATGAGCCAATGATGTTTCAAAGGTTGGGACCAAGGCAAAATTCTTCTTTTGCCTTTAAAATTTCACGCGCAAGCAGCATCGCAGCGATATTGAAATTGAATTTGAAAACATCCAGGTTTTTAAGTTCTCACCCTTGGGAGGCGGTGGACACAACTCCTCACCTCCGGCGACCGTCTCGACATCTGCGCAATCGATGGCAACGCGCAGTTGCACAGGCGCACTTGTGGACAGCCGCATGCGGAAGTTGTCTACTATCCAGCTATCGAAAAATTTCTTTTGCGAGCCTGCTCCCGCAGCCCTCATGGCAGGGAAACCTTATGTCCTTTCCATGCATCACAAAGAGATTCACTCTTGCAAGCGAATCCTGGCGAAGGCGAAATTGCTTCTCACCGCTTGAAAAGGGCTTTGTACGCAGAATCTGATGTCAGCTACCTTGAGGTCAAGATGGACGGCTTCGCTGGGTGGCAGCCGGCAGAGACAGTCAACCAGACGGTGCTGAACCGTTACTTTGCAAAACTGGCTGATGGCACCATCCGCCGCAGGCGACCCAAATTTGCAACGAATGGTTGAGCTTTCTTTCTGGCGTCTTCCACGCATCCGAACCAAAGTTTAGATACATATATCATATATATATATATATTAAATATATATAGATATATTTATTTATTTTCTTATTTATTTATTTATTTATAGTTATATGTAACATGTGTATATATATATAGTTAAATGTATATATATATATATCTTTAAAATACTATTTGAATAAAGAAACAAATAAATATAATATATATATGCGCTTGCATATGTAGTTGATGTGTGTATATATTTGAAATGTTTTCATCACACCCTTTTTCCATTGAACTGATGCACATACACGCGCGCGCACACACACACAAGTTATTGCGCCACCTGTCAGGCGGCAGCGGCGCCAAGAGGTCCGGTCTCAGAAATGGCGTGGCTTCAGGCCCCGGAGCCGCAAGTACTTGGCTCCTTGGTCTTCAGAGCAAGCGCGGGCAGAGAGCTCCTGTCAGACGCACAAGGAAGGCGAGCAGCACGTTGCTGCAGCATCCAAGTCGGCTGGCTTCTTGCTGGCGGTGAGTTCTGGAGGACTTATTTAGCTAGCTCTTATTTTTTTGTTTGAACAAAATCGGGCTTTGCTAGGCATGCTCAGCATTTAGTGGGTAGATTTTGGTCTTGGCTGGGGTTTCTGGTCAAGTCATCACAAGTGGATACCTGTTTTCCTTTCTCATGTGTTCTTTCAAACATGTTTTCCTCGCACTCATCCCTGCAAGGAATGATTGTCGATATTCAAGAGCTGGTGTGTGCAGAAAGTTTATCCCAACGTTATTGTTTTTTGAGTACATTGGCTACTCGCTGGCCACAGCTAGCAATTGTTTGCCACGATGACGCATGTCATCTCAAGCTCTTCGCGCTCCAGCATCGGCGCAGTACTGCCATAGCGGAGAGATTGGCGACAATGGATTTCATTGTGGATCGCTTTCATGCGCCTGGTCACTGTGGGGAATATTGCGCACAGCACTGCTTACCAACCATTGAAGAAAACAAGCGATTGCTTGGAACTTTCCCGACCGAAATCGCAGAGATCGTAAACAGTGAAATGACCCCACTTGGTCATACCATTCACCACATGGGCAAGTTTTTCACGCAACTTGTCGTCAGCGAATGCACGGATGTGCATAATCTAAGTCGCCTCCTGGCTTTGCGTGACAAGCAGCGGGCTGACGCTAAGAAACGTCGATGAGGCACAATCCAACCTTGTTCGACCTTTTGTTTTCGAACTTCTCATGAACCCATCCATACACAGAATTTGAGGTAAACGGTACGGCCAACCCTGTGGGAGAAAGGGAAACACGCGCATTCCCGCGACATATCACTGCGGTTGCAGACGATTTCCATCAGATTTTTTACTTGCTTTCTTGTCACTTTGGAACGCGCACACGGGCGACCAGCTTTGACAGGATGATGCGCCATCTACACCGCTGCAGAGGCCATACTGTCTTCGTATTTAGTTTTTTTTTCATATATATATATATATATACATACGTGGTATCAAATCCCTTTCCAACCCCGAAAAGACATATTTCTCATCCATCAACAAACGATTATATATATATAAATATGTATGGCAAAAGATCCAAGAGTGATGGTATGGTATTTAATTGCTTCATTACATGGTTATCATAGCTCATGCGGATCACAATGGAAGTGTTGCCATTTGGGGCCTATTTGGGGGAAATATATCTTGGGGGTATAAAATCAACCACACTGATGACATAATAGGGATATCCTTACAGATAACAAACATTATGACATTAGTAAGCCATGTGGAGCACAATCGGAAGGCATTGCGGTATTCAGGCATACCGTACCTTTTTAACGGCTTGAAAGCGAATAAGCATTTCCACCCAGAGACTATGAGGAACATTTTTCAAGGATGTGTAATAGGATATAAACAACTTTTCCGTTGCTATTCGAGACTTTACTAACATTAGGTATCATGCAGATTTTCCACAAATAGCCCACTTCTCTTGTGGCCAGCCATTTTTCTATGTGGGTTCAAATGGATGTTATCCACCGTTTCACTGGGATTGCTCGGAATGATATGTTTGTTCATGAAAGAACAAATAGACAAGTAAATAAATAAGATAAGTATATCTACATATACATATATATATATACGTGTGTGTTTGAGGGCAATTGCAAACTTATATTCAACAATATGCGAATCATCTCCATCTCCTTGCTACCACTACCGCCACCTAAACGTTAATCAGAAGGTGTGACTTGCGAGTCACCCCTGTTTTTCTTTAATGAAAATTAATCCTAGCGCCACTAAATGCATTCTCTATCTAGATACCCTTTAAAACTCAAATTTCGACAATATATTGTGAGAAACTAGTTCATATCTACATGGGTGTCGGGCAACTCTTCTAGAGCCTGGTAAGGCCATTAAACAAGACCGACGATCTCGCTACCCAAACTAGTTATACCCATGCTATGTCCTCATGTACATGTTGGGATCCTATACACCTTTCTTGTAATTCCCATGAGATGTCCAGATATAAGTTTGAGGTCTCACACACCCCTTTTTCTACCTTGGTACAGCTCCACCGAGTGTACCTCACATTCAGGTTCACACCTGCAGCACCGAGACTGGTAGCAGCGAATCGTGAGTTTTGATCGCTTGAGCCTAGCGCGTTAGACCCAACGGCAACGTTTTTTCCCATTATATATTCCGAGAACCTCACTGCACGGTCTCTCATTGCAATTGTTCAAACATGTATTTAAAACAGGAAATTGCGCCATGCCTGGCTCTGATTGAACGTTGCCATGGCTGATCTTGCTTTGGGCTGTGCAGGTGCTATAGTTTAGTCCCATTTGCCTGACTGAGTGGAACTAGGGTCATTGAACATACGCCAGCGATATTTCAGAATTGATTGAAACAATAGTGCGAGTTGATCAAGACCTGCAGAAAACTGTCTGCAGAAAAATGATGTGATTTTAACAGGGGAAAGATGTTGGTGTTTTTCATCATATGCACCGCCTTGTTCTCCGTAAACGACTCCAAGATATTCAAACCGAATAAGTCGGTGAAATCCAAATGGGACATTTCAAGTGGCCAGACTACTTGGAATTCCGGACATCTCTCACGGCATCCAAACGACATTGCTTGACGCGAACCAAAAAATAGTTTTCGAAAATCATTGTTACATTGAAAAGTATTACATTCTAATAGGTTCTTGTTGCTTGTTCAACAGGTTCTTTCCTAATCAATGGTGCATCTCGAGTCCAGTGATTGTTTTCGCCGTCATGATGCTCGTGTACACCTTTTGTTCACTTCTTCCATCTCCTCCTGTGGAAAAAAAAATGTTCCTGGTGCTGGCTTCCCGCAGCTAGTCCATGTGCGAAAGGCGATTGTCAAATAGAGATTTGACAAGAGAGGCAAGAACTGAACTGCATGGGGTGATCATGTTGTTTTTTTTTCAAGTGGTAGGGTAATCAGTTTTACGTGTGGGTGGAAATCAGCACAAATCGATGTTTTTGGTTGGAACATACACGGTAGATTTGTTCAAGCAATCTTGCGCCGCATACAGGACAGCAAAACGCTGCTTGATGTATATGGCTGATATTAGCTGCAAGCAAATTACCATCAACTTCCCCCTACCTTCCCCCTGAGGTAGCAGTCCCCGGTATTTCGGGGCCCTGGATCTAAGCTAGGAAGTTATGAGCACTTGTGGTCAACTGTCGGAGGGTAGCACCTTTTTTGCAGCTATGCTAGCAAGTCTTGAGCCACGGAGTGGCGCAGTGGATGAAATGAATTAAAGTCAACATGTCACATTAAAGTAACATGAATTAAAGTGAAGTTTAGATGCGTTGTGTGGACACGTCCCCAAAAGTAGGTTATACACCCCCCGCCAACCCACCAGCCACAAATCCCGCCCAGCCGGCCAACCGGCCATCCGGCCACCCCGGCCATCCCGGCCACCCGGCCACCATCCCTATACCGACCACTCGCCATCCGGCCATCCGGCCATCCGGCCACCCGGCCACGGCCACGGCCACCCGGCCACCCGGCCACACGGCTATATTCACCATCCGGCCACCCGGCCACGGCCACCCGGCCACCCGGCCACCCGGCCACCCGGCCACGGTCACAGCCACTTCCCCCATCGCCCCGGCCACGGCCACGGCCACGGCCACCCGGCCACGGCCACGGCCACGGCCACGCACGAAAAAAAGCAATCCTCCCCACGGAAAGCCCTGCAGGTCTATGCTGGAAAGGTGGTGCACATTTTGCAGTTCAGGAGGTGCCTATTTTCAGTGATGGAAGAAATTTTTGTCATGATTGCGCATGGAGGTGAGTGGCTTACAGTGACCGAGGCGCTGGCTGAGGAAATGCTGCTGCTGGAAGCTCTCCTCCCGCTGGCCCAGTTCAACCTGAAGGCTAAGGTGGACCCAGTGGTCACTTGCAGTGATGCTTCAGAGAGCGGCGGTGGCATGTGCTTCTCATCACGTCTGAGCTGGGCAGGGCGTGCAGAAGCAGAGTGGCTGGTCAAGGAAGGTCCAGATAAGGACCCCCAGCGGCCAGATGCCGAGGTCGTGTCAGAGCAAAAGATTTTGGTCATCGATCTTTTTGCAGGTTTGGGAGGCCTGGAAGTTGCCCTGGAAAAGGCGGGAGTGAGAGTGCACCACTCACTGATGGTTGAGAAGGATGTGGACTGCAGGCGCCTGTTAAGGAGGAAATACCCGGGTTCCGACTTCTGCAGCGATATAGCCAAGTTCAATGAAGGGCTGCTGAAGAAGGCGATGGAGAAGGTGCCGGGGCTCACTGGTATCATTGTGGGCGGCGGTAGCCCATGCCAAGGGCTCAGCCGGCTTTCCTCGGAAAGGAGCCACCTTGAAGATGAGCGCAGTGCCTTATTCTATGAGGCGGTGCGTGTGATGGAAATGGTGGAAAACATGGCCTCGGAGAGGCGCCTCTGGATCATAAAGTTCCTGGAAAACGTGGTCCCGGATGAGAGTGACATTGATGAGATGTCGGCGGCCTTGAAGATTCACCCTATCCTGGTTGAATCCGGAAAACTCAGCAGGGTGCGACGGCCGCGGCTGTACTGGCTGTCCATACCAGTGGGGGACCCTGGGGACCCAATGCGGGGCCAGGGCCCTTCATACGATGTGCTGAGGCTGGAGGCCACCCCGAGCCGGTGGGGAGCTTTTTAAAGCAAGGAGTTACCTGGCCAGCCGGAGAGGCTGATGGAAACCTGAGGTTTCCAACCTTCACCAGGTCAATTCCGCGACGTCGGCCTCCTCCTTGCCCAGCAGGGTTGGACAGCACAGACACCGTGACCCGTGACCGTTGGAAGAATGACATGTTCCGGTACCCGCCCTATGTGTATGCGGAGAGGTTTTTGGTCAAGGGCACTGATGAGGTCCTGAGAACGCTGTCAGCGGCAGAAAGAGAGGTGCTGATGGGGTACCCCCGGGGGTACACATCCGCGCTTTTGAAAAAGATGCCAGAGGGCGAAGAAGAACTTCAAAATGCAGAGGACCTTCGCTGTGCAGCCATTGGCAACTCGTTCCACACCAACACAGCGGCGGCCATTTTTGACAAGGCCTTTGCCACCATGGGTCTGAAAAAGGAGAAAGGAGTGCAGAAAATTGTGGATCAGTTTGTGAGCAGCTTGGAGGCCCCGCCGGAACCAAGCCTGGCGGATGAAGCCCCAGTGTCAGAAGGGGAAGATATGATCCTCGAACGCGAGGATGATGAGGAAAGTCTCATTGGAGAGACGATGCAGGCGGACCTGGAGCTGAAGGCAGAGAAGTTCCAGACGGATGAAGAGCTTTTTTGAAGAAGGGAAACGCCTGAGCGTCAAGTTAGTTGCGGCGTTCATCCGCCGGCAGGAGCTAAGGGGCTCAGACGTCCGCTTGGACGTAGGGTCCCTGTATAGGCCTGATGCTTTCCCGAGAGGGTCGATTGACCCGTCAAAGTGGCTGTGGCATGTCGGTCTCGCTTACCGCTTCAAGCACAAGGAGCATATCAACATCCTGGAGTTGAGGGCGCTGGTGGGGGCCTTTGAGTGGCGCCTTAGGGCAGCAGCGTTCTCACAATGCCGGGCCCTGCACCTCACTGACTCGGTGGTGGCCCTCTCGGTGGCGGTAAAAGGTCGCTCGAGCTCCAGATCGCTGAACAAGATCCTTCGTCGGTTTGCGGCACTACAATGTGCGGGCGGTATTTACCCAGTGCTGGGCTGGGTGGAGTCCGGGGACAACCCGGCGGACGAGCCCTCCCGCCGCTATGCCGCGTAAACGGCGCATTGAAGCGCTGCCGACGAAGGAAGCTCGAGCACGTGCCAGGAAAAAGATTGGTAAGCTGAGACATCAAGTTATAAGCCAGGCCACAGAAGAACGCTATGCGGAGGCGTTCAGAAGGTTTCGTTTGTTTCACAACCTGGGCAAGGATTTTTGCATTGAGAATTATGAAGAATTCGATGATACAGTTGCAGAATATGTGGAGTTTTTGTGGGAAAGTGGCGAGCCGAAGAGCTATGCCAACTATACCCTTGCGGCCGTACAGTATTATCGGCCGCAGTCCAAGCAGCACCTACCATGGAGCTGGAAGCTGGCAAAGATTTGGAATCAAGTTGAGATGCCAGTGAGGGCGACACCCATGTCTCCCAAAGTAATGCTGGCCTTTGCGGGGGTAGCGTTACAATGGGGCAAACCCGAGTTTGCATATCTAATTGTGGTGGGGTTTGCCCTTTTCCTACGAACAGGTGAGCTGCTGCAATTAGCTCCTCAGCATGTCACGCTGTCCAGCAAGCTCGCAATCATTTTTGTTGAAGGCTCAAAAGGGAGCAAAAGGTCCTTTCTGCCATTGGAAAGGCTGGAAATCGATGAGCCTACGGCCCTATCGGCCCTTCGATGGTTGATCAAAAATGGAAAAGGGAAAACCCCCTTCTGGGGTGAGTCCAGGAGGTCCTTTATGGATACCTGGCATGAAATTGCTGCCCATCTCAAGCTTCCACCGGGGCTCTTTAAACCCTATTCTTTAAGAAGAGGTGGAGCTACCAGTGCATACAAAAATGGGTGCCCTTTGGATACCTTGGTATCAAAGGGCCGGTGGCAGCATCTTCATACTGCCAGGATCTATCTGGATACGGGCCTACAAGCTCTAACTTCACTGACACTGCCCGCAGCCTCCCATCCCTGTCTACAAGCGGCCATCAGATTCTTTTTATCTGTGAGCCAGCAGGGAGCGCGTGGAAGG
Source organism: Cladocopium goreaui (assembly GCA_947184155.2). Classification (NCBI taxonomy): domain Eukaryota; class Dinophyceae; order Suessiales; family Symbiodiniaceae; genus Cladocopium; species Cladocopium goreaui. The sequence continues at coordinate 31,800 of CAMXCT020002499.1, read as the reverse complement.
TAGGGTAGATGTCCCTCGCCTGTGGCCTTCAATTAAAGGCTATGGGTGGGGTAGATATGGCGCTTGTAGCCTTTTACAATTCAGAGGGCACGGACTGTAGAGTGAAAACAGCCGTGCGTCGGAGCTGCAGGCGGCAGGAATGCATATATATACATATTATGTTATGTTATATATATATATATACCCTCTGGTAAATAAACATAGACCCTGAAAATCACCAATTTTCAATGGAAACGAGCATCTTCCAAGCCCGATGACTGCCAGGGTCGAACTGTTAATTTACCAGAGGGTATATATATCATATATTCCATATAAACGCCTGTTCATTCATAGGATAGCCATCACAAGACGGCCGACAGGTGGGCGCCATTGCATTGGGGGGCCTTGAACGTGTGGCTGTGCTGAAGCACGAGGCCGGATTGCTACGGTGATGATGGGAACACCGTGGAGGACCCGGCCTGGTAAACATACAAAAGCCATGGAAAATCACCATTTTTAATGGGAAAATCAACTATAAATGGTCCATTTTCAATAGCAACCGATTAAATTACCAGAGGGTAGAACAGCAAAATCTCATGGTTTACTGAACAACGGCTTCTGGAACATGGCACTTTGTTTGAAATGGTTGGTGAAATTAGAACATCATGTTTCCGCTTCTTGATTCAATGGCTGCAGAATGGGGATTTCATGGGCCCAAGCCCCATGCGATTTGAAGGGGGTCTTTCTGAAAGGATCCCTTTGGAGATGTTCGAGGGACTTGTGTATGTTCCAAAGGTATGTTCAATTTACATTGGAAATCAGGATAGAACCAAGACATCTGCCGTGTTTGCCTGTCGTAGCTCATGACCATCTGGTTGGACAGGTCTTAATGAAGCGTGCAGCGAAGGAGAGAGAACGAGAGGACACAGAATGATGTACTGCTTGGTCTCTTGATGGGGTTGCCGTGATGTTGGAACTTTCCACGTCTTTGTTGACAAACTTGGAATAAGAACAACTGGAGTAACCAGGGGGTGGTCGAGGTGGTCAACCCTTTGTACCATTGGACGAGGAAGCCAGACGGAAGGCGAAGGAAGCGAGAGAAGCGAAGGAGCCCGGCTAGATCTTGGAGCGCCAGGGATGGTTCACCAATGGTATCCCGAGATGGATGGATGGTGTATTTCGACTGGAAAATCCAATGGAAAATCCCCCGAAATGGATGACTGGGGGTAACCCCCGAAATTTTTTGGAAACCTCCATCTCAGATGATCTGACCTATAGACTCTTCCATTGAGGTAGTTGTGGGTGTGATGGGGTTTTGTCCATTTTGCCCAGGCGACCGCAGATCAGGGCTACATGGAGCAGGCTGTCACTGTCACGTCAGGGTGGTGATGATCCAAATTCATGGGATCAGATCCAACAGCTCATGGTACATGCTGCCGAAAAACTTACAAAAAAAGCCTTCAATTGGAATTTTTGGAGGGTAAACAGCAGGGTTTCAAGCAATGGATTTTCCCACCCATTGAGGCATCGAAAAGCCATGTTTTGCCTCGGGTCTTCAGGAGCCGGAGGAGCACAAGAATCCCAAGTGCCAAGATCCTGAGGCCATCCTTGACCCCCCAAAGAATGGATGGATACCCTCTGGCAAGGTCACATTTTTGCTATGGAAAATCTCCATTTTTCATGGATAAATCAACTCGAAATTACCAGAGGGTACAACAAATGGCCAATTGTATGGGTCCACTGGTACACATTTTGGTTCGACATTGACTCCAGACGCCACCTAGCGACCGTGGAAGGTTGTTGCGGCGTTTGACTATCCCAGTGTTCTCCCGCTGTTGTTGGGACCTTGGTGGTAGGTGCCAAGACCCTGGGATACTATGGTTTGCACGAGGGAATAGCTGCTAGTTATGGATCATCATCCAGGATGGATGCGGATTCCAAGTTGCCCCAAAATTCATGGGAAGATTCGCGTTTTTTTGGCATGTTTCTGGGAGATCTCCAAATGAAGACCCCCAAAAACAGATTCTACAGCAACAAAAACCGCCCTTTTCGGACAAGTAACCCCCAAATAGATCGAACAGAGTTTTTTTATCACCATTTTCCTAGGGGGGTTGCCAACTATCTTTTTGGGGGGTTGCCAACTATGCTATTCTCATCTGCCAATAGAGGTTGGTTCTCATCACTGAGGCCCGAGCCCTTCAAGGCCGGCAGGCTGCCGGCACCTTTGACCAGCACCTACGCCTGGGGCTGAGGGAAGTGGCGACTGAGGCCCTGGTAGAGCTGAGGTAAGACATGGTTTTTAGGGAACCCAAACAGTCGGGAGGATCCTGATTTTGGGGATGATCGTGGTGAATCTTATTCACGTGTTTTTTTAGTTTCGGAATGATCATGATTGCCCAGATGGCATATTCCAAGGCTTCCAACAGGTACTCTGCAGGTGTTGGAGGACCTCACATCCCCCCAAAGTCCCCCAATTTACACAGCCCTTTGATGGAAAATCATCAAGAGAAACAGGGTCAATATCAGCCAAATATCAGCCAAGCATGTTTGAGAATCATTAGATTCCAATTTTAGATTTTCGAAATTCAGCACGGAGAGAGGTTCTGATGACCCCAGGTCAAGATGCATTTGGGCAACATACTGCCACAGGCTGGGACGCTGGGATGATGGACCAGCTCTCCAAAGGATTCATAAACCCTGGTTGATTCAATTGGTTAGACAGTGACAAACTGGGATCGCCCCTAATGATTAACAAGCCCACGGACTGAAAAATCCAGGTTGACATTGATAATTGGATAGTTCAATAATGTTTTAGCTCTTGAACAATGGTGTTTTACCCCCATATTCTTAGTATTTTCATGTATTTTCACCATTTCCTCTGCTCAGAAATAGATTGGCTGGGCCCTGTTGTCACTGTGCTTGGACCAGGTTCTTGGGAACCTCACCCAATGGACCACCGACATCAGAGAAGCAGCGGTGCCGTGGCTCAATGGCTCAAGGTTTCACCAAGACTCTCAAAGATGGAGCCTTTAGATGATTTTACCCTCGGGTAAACTAACAAAGCTATTGAAAATGGCCACTTATAGTGGATTTTCCCATTAAAAATGGTGATTTTCAATAGCTATGTTAAATTACCAGAGGGTAAATGATTTTAAGTGGCTAATTGGGGGGGGGTACCATTGAAGTATGTTAAGTATTGGATGACGGGGAAATATTGGAGGAGTACCCCCCCTAATTAAATGATTTTAAATGTGGTTTCTCACACTGATTTTTATCATGGCCTTCCCATTAGATCTGTTGAACAATCTTCAAAACAACGTAAAACGACGTTAAAAACGAAGCAGGATTTCTGGCCGATGAACAGTTGCCGCGTTTTCCAACGTGGTTTGCCAAAAACGAACTCCCAAATTTTGATGGTTTATTTGATGATTCGTTTCCCCTAAGAATCTAAAAGTTCTAAAAACCATGGCCATCAATGGATGACGCCGATCTTTTGAACGATCAAACTCTCCTCACCCCGAGGCCAGACTTTTGCAGGTGGTGCTGGTGTGGGACCTCAGTGCCGAAGCACCGTGGAAGATTCGCCATTTGGGCCGTCCAAGTTTCAGTCTCACAAGATCATAGAAGCTTTCAATCTATTTCCAGATAAAAAGAATGATGTATTTTCCCGAAAGATTTAACTTGAAGCTTTCAGTTCGACTTACCCCTTTGATCCTCGAGGGCCCCAGGGGCCCCTGGGCTCTGTCCGCTTAGGTGGTGGCAAACAAGCACATCGCTCCCTTCTTGGATGCTGTGTTGGTGCACCTCTACAAGGTGCAGATGGATCGGATTTGGTGTACCTCTGGGGATTTGCTGTGACAGCCACGAAGGCACAGGCGGATGATGACCAAAAGGTGTCGAGCATCTCGCGGTTGTGCCGGATCTCCCAGCCATGACGTGCGGATTTTGTTTCGTGATGCAGATGAACAATCCAGCTGAGATCCAAATATATCCAAATATTTATCCATATATGTATTTCATCATATTCATTCCTGATTCTTCGAAATTTTCAGATTCACAAGAACATCACAACTCGTTACAACATACAGGAACGTGGAAGTTTGAAAGATGGTCTTTGGAAGATAATTTTTTGCCTTGGACATGGCAAGGTGTTTATGGCTTCCACTTTTGAGGTGTGGAAACTCCAGGAATTCCTGGTGGATTCTCCATTTTTTCCCACACCCGATGTTATGTTTAAGCCATGTATCACCCACAACCTCACTAGGTTGCTTCCCTGTGTACAAGCAATTTCCAATCCTTTTCCAACCCATTTTCCAAGATCTACCTTTCAAATCCAGAAAATGTGAGGAAAAAAAATGGTTGGATCTACCCTTCCGTTCTACAAAATTCCGCTTTCCATGTTTCGTTTGGCCGGTACCGCGATGGCGAAAAAGGGTCCGTCCCAGGTGCCTCCATGGTGGGTGTGTTCCTGGAGCCGGAGATGGCATGGAGCCATAGAGTTTGACAGATATTCTATGATATATGATGTATGATATATGGTATATGATATATGATAAATATATTATGTTCTATTATATATATATAATTTTTAATCATATATGATTATATACGTATTATGATCTATGATATTCTATGATCTATGATCGATTTATTTTCGATTATCTATTATATATTGTATATTGTCTATTATATATATTATCAGTTGCCTATCTATCTCTATATATGTCTATTGGGCCATAGATCTTGTCTATATACATATTGGATAGAGAAAAATGTTAGACAATGGAACAGACACACACACACATATATATATACATAGATTACAAATAACTAATTTCATTGATGTAGATCAATGAAACATCTTTTCCTTGATTTAGGCAAATGGATAGAACTTTGAAGATATAATTTTGGACACACCGTTTCTTTGACATAGAATGATGGATGCAATGTAATGAAGTATGATGACTCCCTACAAGATGCTGATAGTGGATATAACAAACAGATAGAAATACATTAACGATCATTTTGGACCGGAATAAGGGCGTCGATACTTCTGGTTACAGTTTTGTGGACATTGACAGATAGAATATAGATAATGAGACATCTATAATGACATATAGCTTGAAGATTGGATAATTTATATATCTATAGATGTGTCATTATGATGTACCATAGATGTGTCATTATATGTGGATCATCTCTTTGGACAAGTACCATTGGTGCCAGCTTGAGGTGCTGGAAGTGGTTGGGAAGCATTTGGGCTTGAAGCACGAAGGTGAGCATTTTGGGGCTGTTTGACATGTTTGACATGATGTGGACGAGTTATTTCTTTCATCATTCGAATGGTTAGTTCAGAAAGATGGATTCTATGAAGTCCTAGCCAACCAACTACCCTCTGGCAAACTAACGTAACTATGGAAAATCACCATTTTTAATGGGTAAATCCACTATAAATGGCCATTTTCAATAGCTATGTTAGTTTACCAGAGGGTAATGTTTTTTCATCTTGCCCTGGGAAAACGATCACGGGAGAAGACTCTGTCAGTGCGCAGGCCAGCGGAAGGGAACTTCCTTTGACGAGCTGTGGCCACAAGACAAACACGGTCGCCGGCCGCTTAGAGTTGGCCCAGCCTGGTGAACCCCAAAACAACTGAACAACAATAGTTCTGGATATTCATCTGAAGAATAATCTGGTTAAAACAATGCCATAAACCATCCCCTAGTCATCACCATTTTTATAGGTGGTGTAAACCATTCCCAGTCATGATGGGTGGTTTATGGCATTGTTATACCCCACATTATTGTATTTCATAGCTTTTGATTCATCCCCAAATGCGGTGATCCCAAGAATTTTTGCGTGTCACACCGTCACTCTTTTCGCATGAACCAAGGCCAGACAACTCGCACAGTGCAGGCGCGGTTTGTGGAACTCACTCCAGTTCTTCCAGACTTGAGCCATTTTTGTAGCACTTTTTTGCTGATGGCTTGGTGGAATTTCTTGGCAAATTGATGGGTTGGTCTCCACTGGTTGATCAAGTCGTAGGTTTCCTAGGAAGGTTTTTTTCGGGAAAGTCTAGAGGAACCCCCTTAATATTTGTTGGCACAATAGGCCATTGTGTCCTATATTTCTTCCACAAAGTCAATCCATTGACTATAATCAACCAGTCATTAATGGATTGATTTTCCGTAATTTCCATATAAAATCAATGGATTACGTAAAATCCTATAATGTTCACTGCAGGACATTGAAATCTTATATATCCATACAATCCATTGCATAAAATCCTATATTTCCATGAATGCCTATGATAATCAATCATTTCACTGCAAAAGTGACTGGTGCTGCCCTGTGATGCAGGACGTGTTGTCGGGTGTGAAGAACTTTGCCGCCACCACGGCAACGATCTGAGGGCACAATGCCATAAACCATCCGATTGACATAGGGTTATACTATGTTATAAGGTTTACGTAAGGTTATACTATGTGATACTATGTTATGCTACATATCTTGAGAATGATCATAATCCATGAAGTGGGACATCTGATTGATGTGGTAAACCAAAATAATAAACCATTCCATTCACCAAAGATGACTGGGGGTAATGATAAACATCATTCGCAGTCACAGTCATAGGGGTTACCCAATATATAAACCTCTATTTGGGATGATGGCCTGGACCTGAGTTCACCATTTCTGAGATCCTTTTTTGGGGTAATACGGTATCACATCATCCCACCATTTTGTTTCACAACCTCCAATATGGGTTTGTCTGAAAATAGTGTACCCCTAAACCCAATGGTTTTGCTGATCATTATCCCTATTAAATGGCTATAATTGGGAATATACCCTATTTTCAGACAAACCCATATGCATTAAAAGAGCCAATTCTTCCAAACTGATGACTATTCTCCATCCATCAGCAGCTCTGATGTCCCATGGGAGGAGAGAGTTGCCTACCACAACTTGCGCCCGAGGCGGAATCGCGACGACAAGTCTTTATCGTCCTGGCGAAACTGCTTCACCCGCCTGACCCCCAGAAGCGGGATGACCACGTGGTGGTTTCCATGGGGTACCCCCAATAGCTGGATGGTTTAGAATGGGAATCCTACTAAAATGGATGATGACTGGGAGTACCCGCATAAAAATGGAAACCCCCACGTATGAATAAACATTATCATAAACTTACAGATGGTAAGTCATTGAGTCATTGATGAAAACTGACTTACATCTGGTAAATATACCAGCTTGGGACTGGTAAAATCATGAGATGAAAGAACGACAATGATTGGCCGGGAATATTTTGTAGCAAACCTACCCGTTTTCATGTTTATGTACCCTCTGGTTATTCAACGTAGCCATGGAAAACGACGAAAAACACCGTGAAAATCCATGAAGTTCACAAGTAAATAGTAATGTTTATCATCTATTTCTATGGGCTACGGTTTCCATAGCAAACTGTAACAAAATACCAGAGGGTATAGAGTTTTATTGTTGGGTAGACCCCCCCGCGATGGTTGATAAATGGGATGGTTTATTAGTGTAATTGTTATTTATGTTCTTGTGATTATCACATATTATCACCATTATTATTGGGTTGATCTAAACCATTATTATTGGGTTGATATTTCATTATCACTACTTGTTAATGTTATTATTTATGTAATAATTATTATCATTATCATTATTATTGGGTTGATATATATCCCACCATGGCTGATAAATGGGATTGCTTACATAAACATAGGGTGTATTCTTATACCACATTATCAATGAGAATGTTTTGATGTTTATGTACCCTCTGGTTACGGAAAAACATCATTGTAAATAGGTTTATAAATCTTCATAAATGATCTACAAATGCGCCTGTTCCATAGCAAACTGTTAGATAATCAGAGGGTGTATCCCAGCTATTTGATGAATCCCACTTGATACCATTTATATATCCCACTTGATAGGAAATCATTGTCATTATCATCGTTATTACAATTATTACAATTATTGGGTTGATATAAATCCCACATCATTACCATTATCATTATCATGATTATCATTCTCATTATTATCATTTATATAAATCCGTATAAATCCCACATTATCCGTAGATCATATGAGTATGTTTTCATGTACCTCCCAGGACCTCCGCGACCTCGGGTGACTTTCAACGACCGCTGAAGAAGCCGGAGGTGAAGCTGGCCTTGCGCTTCCTGGAGGCTCGGGGGGTGGAGATTGGATGGTCGAATTTTAAACCAGGGCAGAGATTTTGAGGCCAGATAAGAGTATGGAAATCTCCAAAGTTTGGGCCAGATAAAGTATGAACATAATTTTCCCATTTTTGTTGATGACTTCCTGAAAAGAAACGGGCTAGTCCTGACACCACTTGGGAGTACGGAAAAAACAGGGGGACATGCTATGAACTCCCCCCCTTTGCTGCAGGAAGGAGTCCGAAGTGAGCTGCTACCAGCTGTACTTGCAGCAACTGAGTCCCTGCTAAAAGCAGGCAGCTGGGGGGAACAAAGGTGTCATTGATGTGCCGTGCATCCCATAAATACTGCAGGGAGTATGTCTAGGGGGTATGTCTAGTTTATAACTAGGTGAATTAACCATGTATCGTTGTTTCCACCCCTGCAGTTTTTTGCTGAAGGCAAGAAAAGGCTGTACACCTTGTCACGTGCTGCAAAGGTCCCTGCCGAGTGTCGACCTCTACACATAGTTTGTCCTAAGAACATAATACCTATATATACAATATGTTTGTCACAACTTTACCCTGGGAAGGAAGTGCCAAGTCCATGAACAGCTTGGTGATTTCCAAAATAGTAGTTAGGCCTAATACATATCACGAATATCATAGATATGAGGCCCTCTTATGATATGTAAATATCCTTTATTATCTAGGGGATTTTCCATTGCCATGTTTGATGACACCACGGGATATCTATAAATTGCTGGCCAATTAGGCCTCCAAAGCATCGCAGGTCAAGGTGCTTGCTTGGACGATTGGCCACGAGTCTTTGATCTCCTGCTCCGCATGAAAAGTGGTGAGGAGTTTTCCGGTGGGAAAGAAAAGTCTGGTGATAGCGATAATTTTTGTGGATTGAACTCGAAGGAAGCACTAAATTTGAAATTGTTGGTTACTCCATACAGTATAATTTCCTAGTTTCCCGTGGTTGATCCAGACATGTTTCTGAACTTGCTAATACTTTTAAGAACATCTTTGAACGTCTTTTAGGAACGTCTGTGATACATACATACATTTTACATTACATTTACATTTACATTTACATTTACATTTACATTACATTACATTACATTACATACAGACAGACATACATACATACACAGATAGATATACAGACATGCACACACACATGCATACCTGCATATGCACATACATGCATATGCACATACATGCACACACACACCAATACATACAATTACAAACCATTACAACCCATTCTACAACTACTATGTACCACTACACATTCCATTATACACATCACATACACAATAGGTATATATATATATATTTGAACGCAGTCCAATACATCGATTTTGTGATCTTCCCACAGCCCTGTGGCACTCGTTGGCTTTGTCAAAGGAGTGCAACCTACAGACCGTGGATGCCAACATCGACCACCTAGCACGACTTCTCGGGAGGCCCTCGCTAAAGATTGGACATTAATAGTGTATGTATATATATATACATTAGCCATATATTCAACTATACATGGGATTAGTGTCTAATAGTAGTGTAAATTAGCTTGGACAATATATGTTGCCATATTAATTATGTATATATATATAAACTGTATGTATATATATATACACACTGTATGTATATATAGTATATACACACATGAATAGGTATATACAGCAAGAATATATGGGGTTTACGAGCTTATTAAATGCGTTTCTCTGCACTTGTAGGTGTGATATGTTTCATGCTGCCATGATCCATGGGTTTGGGATATTGGGGAAATTCCTACGGTGGTAATCCCCTTTCAGAAGGGAATCCTGGGGACCATGTGTTGTTTGGAGGTGACATGTTTCTTAAATGTAATTATGTGTGAGTCATGTATGATTCAGCATCTGATTCATGTACCCTCTGGTAAACTATAACATAACTATAGAAATTCACCATTTTGAATAGGTAAATCAACGAACTAAATGGGGTATTTTCAATAGCGAACTGTTAGTCATTACCAGATGGCCTTGGTTGGTTTGGCTGGCGATTTTCCGGGGCCCACTGCAGTCACCTTTGTGTCTGAAAAACAGCCCACCGTTTGGCCCAAGAAACCACAGAGCTGTCATGACCTTCCGTGTGAAGTTGAAGTCAAGATGATTACAACCATTACATTTTTTCGGGCTGGAAACGATATGTTCTTACATACATTCCAATCTTTCCAGTGCAAATGAGACAAATTCTCTCAACATCAGATAACCCCATACAAAATCATATACAACATCAGATAACCCCATACAAAATCATATAACACATATAAATCATACAAAATCATATAAAACCATCCATATTTTCTTGCTGGAACTGACATTTCCTTAAACATCTCACGGGGCAGGTCGCAGCTGCAACTCTATGAGGAACATCTCAGGAGCTGGGTCAGCTGGGTTTTTCGCCCCACTGATCACTGACCATTGGGTTTAAGGTCACACTATTTTCAGACAAAGCCACATATGAAATTTTGACAATTTTTTGATTTTAGATGGATTTACATGTATGTATATATATATATATATATTTGAAGATATGCTTTATGGTTTTTGAACGCAACCTTTTTTTAAAAAATCAGCCCATTAGGTCCGCTGGCAGGAGTCGCTTGGGTGAGTTGCTGCAGGGGGCAGATGGGGTGCTTTGGGAGGTGCTGAACCGTGGATTTGGTGCTGTGGCTTGTTGGTGCTGGATCAATGCGGTACCAGGTAGTCACAGTTTGATATTTCTTCGGAAAGTCCCAAAAAACGCGGAGGATGCGGAGAAACATGTAGAATATGTTAAATTTGTGTATCTTAATGGAAAAGGGCAATGATCGTGGTAGTTTGAACAAGCCTGATTGTCGCTAGATTATGGAATGATTGTTTAAGGACTACTCAAAACCAGCATTTGACTCTGATCCAATGATAGTCAAAACCAAATTTCGACGATTTGCCAATCACGATTGCAGGGACAACCAGATGATTGTGGTATGACAATCCATTCATTTCATATTTTTCACACACGGACGGGTGATATTTCAATTTCCAGACTTTTTTCAGGGCAAATCACCCCAGGAAGACCCGGAGATTTGATGGTGGAACCATGGTTGGTCGGTTTTGATTTTACCAATCCATTGATCAATGCACCCAGCGCAAAGGGATGCCCCAGGATACCAGCCCGAATCGACACATCCTTGAGACGCTGTCGCAAGCTCATCACCGTGGGCGGCGGGGAGGTAACCCCCATTGACAAAGCCAACTGGAGGTAGAAATCGGATTTTCTGACCTGAGAGATATTGCCTTTCTACCTCCAGTTGGCTTGAAACTTGGAAAGTTGAACGTTTTTTTTCTTTTTCGTTTCTATGTAGTCACCTTAACTGTGGAGCAGATGAAGGCCTAAAGCTAGAGAAAGTTTCACAAGCAAGAACTTCGCTTTAAAGATGGATTGTTAGATTCATAGTTCCCAACAGCAGTGACTGTTGGGTTTCAATCTCCGTTTTTCTTTTTTTTGTGCCTGGTTTTTGCCACGTCCAAGCCACCGGGGAACGCGGCTTCTCGCAACGCAACGGAACAACGTCGTCCTTCAGGCTGCGCAACGCTGGCGCCGCAGTGGCGGAGCACGTGGGCAAATTGATGCCAGTGCTGGCGCGGCAAGCGAGCCCCGAGGAGTGAATTCCGTGCGTCTGGCGCTGCAGTTGGGCCAAAAAAAACCCGAATCTGACCTTTTGGGAAATGGGTATGGATCAATACCTATTAGATACCATTTTTAGTGGGATGAACATCCATAAATCCCAGCTATTTTGATGTTCAGCAGGGGTACCAGGGTTTTGACACACTGCCAAATGTCGTTTGGAATAGTTCGATCCGCTCTGCTGTTTCAAAAACCGAAGGATCTGACGTGATCTGACCTGATCTGACCCAGGGGACCATCTCCAGGATGCGAGTGCATCGGCTCGGGTAGACCTGTTGGGCTTGGTGCACTTTTTGGTGAACGAGGAGGACCTGGCCTGGAAGATGTCCTGGTGGTGGGTAGATGGTTCCAAGATGTTCCAAACTTGAGACATCTCTCTCTCTATATATACACAATGGTAATAATGTGTTATACTATGTTATACTTTATTATAATTGGTGATAACAATCATATTATATGTTTTGACATGTCATGATGATATGCCCATGTTATGGGGAACGGCCCAAGGGCCCGGGCGCCATCAACGGCCCCGTGTTGCCAGGATGAAGCGCTGGCTGAGGCGGTGAAAGAGAACTCCTTGGCCTTGCTGGATGGCATCCTCCTACCCAACTGCTCTTGGAGGCGTCCAACGGTGAATCTAAGGGATAACATGAGATGACTTTGGGATTTGCTGGGATAACCATAACTTAGTTTTGACTCACCATAAAATTCATGTTGGTTTTTGGCCATAAAGCCAGAAAGCCATTGATTTACCTAGGAAAACAGAGTGGTTTTCCATCCATTGGTTGATTTTCATTGGCTCAATGGATCGGTGGGAACATTTTTTGAGCGGAAACGGATGCGAGATTTTCCAAGCAATCCATTGATTTTTCATCATGTTGGGAAAGCAATGTCATGTTTACAAGCCATATGAATGGATGAATGGATGGTTTATATAGTTTATAGGTAGCCATTTATGGTGATTTCATGGGGATTATCATGTTGCTAAAAACCAACATTATTGAGTTTTTCAACCCAATGCATCATACCACACAGGCCTGGACAGTCCAACGGAAAGATCCGAAGAGGCGGTATGGCCTTGGGCCCCGGTGCTGGTTCTGCAACGAACCCCGGGTGAGGTGGCGCTTCAGCACTGTTGGATGATAGGGATTTATAGGGATTTATCTGGGATTTAAGCATCCTTAAGCTTCAACTATAGTTTTATGGGGCTTTTAATGTTTCAAAGACTATGGAGATACAACTGATAAACGGTGGATGATAAACGGTGGATTATGTAGCCCTTTGTATAGTCATCATGCTTTTTTTGGGGAATCCCGTTCTCAAGTAACCAGTTTTTGAAGGGACGACACAGGGTTTTGAACACTGCTTCAACTGTTAGTCAAACCGGGGTTTGCAATGAGAATCTTGGAACCCTGCGACAATCAGAGTACAAACTGCCAAAGTGCACATAGTAGTTTCAGATTTCTTCACTTTCCATCCAATGGAATTTCTGAAATTCTGGAATGGATTGAAACGACTACTGCTGGTAGAAGTCTTCAGGATGCTTCAAACTCGAGCGACTCGAGCGGCTCGTTAAGTCAGCTTCAGGGAGACTACTCAAAGGACATCCGAAAACATCCGATTTCTCCATTTTTCGTAAACTGAGCAGTTCATAGATTCCATACCCATAGAATCCATGTATGCTATATATGGTAACATTTACCATCAATATACAAAACATGTTAGCATATATAGCATGGATCCTATGGGATTTCTGGCGAAGAGCATTCCATAGACCTTTCCGGAGCTCCGTCATTTCCGAGGTCTGCGTCCACGCGATCCTTCGGCGGCATTTGGTGCCAGCAGCAGTTCTGAATGAGGCGTGGCTCGGAGAGTCTGTGAGAAATGTTGGAGGTCCCAAACCATGATTTCAAGCCGTTTAAAAATTGATTCCATGGTTGCATCTCATGCTTATTCTTGTTATATGCTTCTCTATATATATACACATTCAATAGATGTAGATCCATCCGATCCCTGCAGATCCATCGGAATCCTGTCCGCATCGTCTCCGAATCGTCGCCAGGTCTTCGTGGACTTGATGCCCATCCTGAAGAGTTGCCTGGATGATAGTTGGTCCAAGATCCCAGGGGAAGCGAACTGGGGCCCTGGGCTGGAATCCTGGAAGGTGGCAATGTCTAATTTATATAGTCAATAGTCCCCCCAAAAAAGTCCAGCTATGTCCATGATTAATATCATTTTGTGATATGTCAACAAGATTGCGATTACCAACATATTTACTGTCACGAATATGATTGTTGAACTGCTTTCTTTGGTGATGAATTTGATTTTTATTCTTGCTGAAGTCCATGGTTTCAATGGTGACGCAGCTGGTTTTGAGTTGCTTCTATCCATCAAGACTCCTGAGTGAAATTTGGCCAGCTTTTGGTGATTTCAATATTCTGAATCCTGTTGGTGAAGTCCTATCTTCTCCACAGTTTTGGTTAGTGATATGTTTCCAAATTTCCAAAAGCATGTCATTCACACTTGTGAAATTTGAACACATCTTTGAATCATTTATAACCATTAATAATCATTAATAATAATAATCATTAATAATAATAATAATTATAATCATCTATTAATCTTATCCTTTATTAGCTATAATAATCATCTATATTAATAATCATTACTAGTTGATTTTCCCATTTATAGATGATTTTCCCAGCTAGAAACCTCCATTTACCATGGATTTTCCATAGCTTTTTGGGTTCAAAACTGCAATCGACCGTCCGCCGACCGAACGAGGTCTCCGGACAATCGGATGATCGCCTGCCTGGTGTTGTCCTGCACGCTCTCGGACCTGCAGGCGATGGTTTTTGTGATTTTTGTATCGGGATTCACCAAGATGTTCTGGAGATTCCACAGGATTTTTTTTTTGATATATATATATATAATGTATATATATATAATATAATATATATAATATAATATATATATATATCCAACATTAACCAACCATGAAACTGAAACTGGATGAACTGGCTGCTTTTTTCTCCTGTTGGTTGATGATTTTTTTTGGGGTTTGTACTGCAGAATGTATCGGGGATTATCATATAAACATGGATGTTTGGCTGCTTGGTTGTATTGCTTTGTCTACCTGTGGCTTTTCTTCTTTTTTTTTTTCTGCTGAGTGTTGGCATGCTATGTCCCGCATATCATTTGTCATATCCCCACAATAATGCTTGTTGCTTCAATGCTTTTTTTTCTCGCCGATCTCCTAAAATCTGGGTCGTATTCATTTCCCAAGTCGCGGATTGAAACCCTTTTGTTTGGTTGCTGCCTGTTGACATCATATGTGTGGTTCAAAAGTGTCCCAAACAAAGATGGGATATGATGGGATCATATTTTTCCATTACGCCAGGCCGAAATCAATGGAGAGCAGCTCAGGGAGGTGGCGAACGCAGCGAATTCGAAATGTGTCTGGCGATGGCGTGCTATTTTGATGATTTGAAAACTGGATTTCGAAGTTTCAATTCCTAAGTTTCCTTGGGTCTAGAGCGATCCGCTAATAGTTAGGTCAAGGGAAACACCAGTGAATTCCACTTCTATTTTGGGATTTGTATACCCATCAACCGACCTTCCTTTGGTGGCATGATGAGCAAGGCTTCAAGTGACCACCGCCGCGCCGGTTGATCACATCATAATAGGTCTATCCAGAGCTGCTTAAGCGATTGGATGACTCCAACGACAAGATCCGAGTTGCTGTGTGTGAGGTGCGCAATTCTGTGGTGAACCATTGCTGTTGTAGCTGCTGATCATGAACATCAACTGGGGATGAAAAACCATAGCACTCATAGCACCATGAACAACAATGAGATGGTGTTGGTTCTTGTGACAGCAAGATCATGAACAACATCAACAAAACCATAGTTCTTGTTACTGTTCTTGTTCTTGATGATCTTGATGTTGACGACAATGATGATAACGATGACGTGAGACTTTTGACAGCGGCTGGAGGCTTTAGACGTGTTCTTCAAGTGCCTCCCGCACAACTGGAGCCGGAGTCTTTTCGAGTGCCCCGCAACGCAGGTTTTCATATCTTGCAACGTCCAGAAATGCAAAGGACATAAAGTTGTCGCAAGGGATTTGCCCCCTTTTTTGGCAGATCTTACCTTCCAAGAAAGGAAAATAGTATGAACAATTTTTGCCCTTTCTAGGACATGATTTATGAATGGTGGATTTTCCATCATTTGTGCCATGAAGTTCTGGAGAGGAGATGGGTCGAACGCTGGTCCCAACTCCAGGTACATCCTTCGGAACCTCTTCGTGCACTTAGACGATCCAAACCCAGAGGTTCTGCGCGAAGGGTGCTGACAAAAACAAGCAAGATAAGCACTGATGCACAATACACGTCCCTAAAGATTGTCTGTTTCAGATGATTTCAGAAATTCAGTATCAATGCATTTTTAAAAAAACATCAAAATTCATTTGATAATTTCAAGTTGTCCTTTTTTCAAGGCCATACTTGGGCAATACATATCAGGCTCCGCCCAAACCTTCCCGTTGCTCCGTTGCTCCCAGCCTCCGCGCAGATCCAGCAGGGTATCTACACGGTTCTCCAATCGGCAGTTCATCAGGTGCCAATCTGTGGTGGTGGATGTAATAATATGTCATATGAGTGATAATGGATATAAATGGATATAAATGGATATTGATGGATATTTCATTTATATATGATGGATAAATGGATATTGATGGATATTGACGGATATTGATGGATATCAATGGATAATCATATAAATGGATATATGGGCAAACATCTTTGCTGTGAACACGATGGCGAAAATGATGGTGAAATGCGACCCATCCAGGGTCCGGCACCAGGACTATGCGACTTTCCTGAAGGAAGCGCAAAGTGCTGTGTCCAAGAGCTCCCACCCCCGACTGTGCGGGCACCTGGTTTCTAGATGTTTCTAGTGTTCGTTCGAACTTCGAAACTTGGATAACTTGGATAACTTGGGACTTGGGTGGTGGTTTTCATATTTCATTTTTCTATACCTGTAGCAGTTTCCCTTAGGAAATCAGGTGGGTTAACTCCCCTTTTTCGAGGACCTGGGGTTCGAAAACGGACCACACCACCCAGGTGCGAAGAACTGGTGCGTTTGGCTGAGAGCCTGCAGACATCATCCTGTGAGGAGACAGTTGGAGAGCCGAGTTAAGTGAGTTGAGCTGGCTTCAATATATATATATATTCATATTATATATATATATTTATATATTCAGATTGTATTCATATCTACATCAATATACATATTGTATAAACATGTTATGTATTTATATATAATATACTGTAATAATATATATATATTTATATATACATGTGATCAACTTTTGTTATTGGTGTTTACGATCCTTTCAGCGTTCAGCCAGGATGTGGTGGCAGCATGACTCTTGGCGCCGCTTGGCGTTTGGCGTTTGGTAGGCCGTTTTTCGAGAAGTCGTGGTGTTCTCAAAAATGAGGACCTGAAGACATTGGACAGTTGTGACATGTGAGAAACTCTTAGAATTCAACACAAAAACCCTGAAGAGTGCTTGGTTATGCGTTTGAGATGCGATTTGATCATGGACATGACATAAAAAGATGGTTTAAAGACCGAAAACGGGAAAAAGTAGTATCAACACAAATGAAAAAGCATGAATAATTCTTGGCAGACCTGCATGTGCATGGTAGCGCGAACGTGTGCGTGGCCTTGTTGCCATGCTGCACTTTGCAGTAGGGCAATGGTCAGTGGGCGGTCAAGCTTTGCTTTGAAAAAACATTCTCTGAGTACTCAAATCTCATATATCTGGTTTGCGAACTTCGCTAGCCATACTCGTAAACCCATATGGGGGTTTCCTGAAATGGGGGTACCCCTAAATCATCCATTTGTAGATGAATTTCCATGAAATAAACCATCCAGCTATTGGGATACCCCCATTTATTTAGCCAATTAGGATGACTTTAAACATTTTAATAGACATTTCGGGATGCCCATTTTAATAGAATTTCCATTAATACGCTAAATTCCCATATATTTAACGAGTTAGACGGAGGTTCTTTGCCCAGTTGACTTGCTGATCGCTCACCTTGACAATGAATGCGACCGAATCCAGCTGTTCGGCCTCGCAGAGCAAAGGTGTGTGGAGGTGAGGTGCCTGTGTTAGGAACCTCCAAAAAGATAGAAGTTGGTAAATCTAAATCTAAGTCTAGTGATAAATTATATACATTTCTATCTTGTTTGGGGTTACCATGACTTCAAGTTGTTCCACAAGGGTTGGAAGCCAGCCTTGAAGGAGGATATCTCAGCTTGCGATGACTCAGCAGTGTTTGCTGGCAGCGTTTGCTGGGCTCAAAATCAGCAAGACCAAGATGGGCTGTGGGAAGTGGATTTGAGATTTGTATGCTTCAACAAAATGTCACAAAAATTTGAACTTTTGCCCCATAGAAAGATTAGAAAAACACCACAGTTTAGGGGGAACGGAGCAAATTTTGAAAATCAGTAGACCATGTGGATAGCGCTAGATTGATAGAAGGATCGAGCCATGAGCCACGGTGCGCTGGTGGGTCGTGCTCTGGCGCTGCTGAGACAGGACAGATTTGGTCCAGTGATTTCTGTACATACATACATACATACATACATACATACATACATCGATACATACATACATACATACATACATACATACATACATCGATACATACATACATACATCGATACATACATACATACATCGATACATACATCGATACATACATACATACATCGATACATACATCGATACATACATACATACATCGATACATACATACATACATCGATACATACATACATACATCGATACATACATACATACATCGATACATCGATACATACATACATACATACATACATACATACATACATACATCGATACATACATACATACATCGATACATACATACATACATCGATACATACATACATACATCGATACATACATACATACATACATCGATACATACATACATACATCGATACATCGATACATACATCGATACATCGATACATCGATACATCGATACATCGATACATCGATACATAGATACATCGATACATCGATACATCGATACATCGATACATCGATACATCGATACATCGATACATCGATACATCGATACATCGATACATCGATACATCGATACATACATAGATACATAGATACATAGATACATAGATACATAGATACATAGATACATAGATACATAGATACATAGATACATAGATACATAGATACATAGATACATAGATACATAGATACATAGATAGATAGATAGATAGATAGATACATACATACATACATGTGTGATATCATATACATACATATATACATTTATATATACATGATACATACATACATACATACATACATACATACATACATACATACATACATACATACATACATACATACATACATACATACATACATACATACATACATACATACATATATATGAACATGGGTATAGATATTATTTGCATTTCCTAGAACTTCTAGCCATCAGGACGATCCCAGTGGAGCCTTGGAGCCTGCTTCCCAGGGTGTTTTTGTTTGGTGATGATTGATGATTATGAATCTAATGTATCTAATGTGGTTGTATGGAGTATGGTGATGATGAGCTAACCAATCTGATTATATAACTTGTGATGATAGCTAATATCTAATGATTACGTTGTAGGGTGATATTGTGAGTTATGGTGAGATCGTGAACAACGAATGGTTATGTGGATATGGTGGTATAACCATACAACCATATTGTGATTTGATGATATGACTATTAGATTCTAATCATTAGATATTAGTGGAAAAACTAATGGTTGTATGGTGGTATATTGTGATTACAACTAAAATCCAACGAATCTAATGGTCATATAGGGTGATATATGTGATATTCACCAATCTGGTTCTTGTGATTACAACTAACGTCTCGTATTTATAGGGTGATATGATGATATGGTGAAAATCTAACGGTTATATGATGATACAGTGAGATGGTGATATGGTTACTATGGTAAGATATCCATGAAGTGAAGTGATATGGTGATTTACGCCATAGTTATCTTGCAATAACCAATCTATATTGTGATTGTAACTAGTATCTAACGGTTACATGGTGATATGCTGGTATGGTGATGTTTTTCTGTGGTGATCTCATGATTGGACCTTTTGTTACACCACCTATGCTGTGAAAAACATGTGATATCGAATGAACCAGCAATATGATTTGGGAAAAAAAAACCGGGCAATGGCATGAATCATTATTTAGCGGTGAATCATTACTTTTTTTTTTTTTTAAATAGATATATATACTTTAATTATTCTTGTACACTCTCTGGTTATTTGACACATTTAACATAGCTATTAAACTTTGGCCCATTTGTAGATGATCAAAATCGTGAAGTAGATATTTTGCACCATGTTTGATTATAGTATATATATATTTACCTGATACTGAGCCTTTTCAAAACATGATTTTCCAGTTCGCAAAAGCGTTCAACGCAGCTGCCGAGGTGCGCCAATGAGGTGCTGGAGTCCATCCGCAGTGACAGCCCGGACAAGGTTCGACCCTGTTGAAGCACCATTTGTTTTTGCAGATTTTGTATGGTGGAGGTCAA
Source organism: Cladocopium goreaui (assembly GCA_947184155.2). Classification (NCBI taxonomy): domain Eukaryota; class Dinophyceae; order Suessiales; family Symbiodiniaceae; genus Cladocopium; species Cladocopium goreaui. The sequence continues at coordinate 11,249 of CAMXCT020002499.1, read as the reverse complement.
CCCCCCCACAAAGAAATGATGGATCATTTCGATTATTGTGAAGAATACATAACATTATATATATACACATATGTATATATATATATATACATACACATATATATATATACATATGTACGCATATGTATGTCTAACTTTCAGCCACGTAGATTGTGGGTGTCTCATTTTCTTTTTGGATTCCCATCATTTCAAGTCCATTTTTTTTGATGTCGACATCCCGTCATTCCACATATTCCATCCAGAGGTGAAAAATTGGGACTAGATCCCGACTGTTCAGACAAACCTAGAACTCATGTTGTTTGTGAACCGTGCCCCATAAAAAAAAATCACATGAAATAAGCCTCTGGTAATTTGTTACAGTTTGCTATTGAAAATGGTCCATTTAGTTCGTTGATTTACCTATTAAAGATGGTGATTTTCCAGCTCGCAAACTGTTAAATTACCAGAGGGTAACCGAAGTATTCCTAATATTTCTATCGTTTCCAGATTTTGATAGATTTTTGGAGCATTTTCATCCAAGGACAGCCCCATTTTTTCCCAAAATTTTTCATATGTTTCCACAATGTTCGAACGACAATGGTTGTTTGTTTCCATTCATCCCCAGTTTTTCCCAAAGTTTTTCATATGTTTCCACAATTTTTGATCAACAATCATTGTTTGTTTCCCATATTTCTCCTCACATTTTTCTCAACTTTCTCTAAATTCCCGCGAATTCTTTCCCATAATTTTCCACCATATCTTTCCCCACACTCCTCACATTTTCCCTTATCCTTCAGTATTTTCCCCAAGATCTTCCCCTCCGGTGTCGACCCAGGCCGCGGAAATCTCTGCCTTATGCGCCTGCGTCGATGCCCACGTGGCGCTGGGAGACGTGGGGGCGCCTCAAGGAGATGGAAAACCATGGGAAAACCATGGGAAAACCATGGGAAAACCATGGGAAAACCATGGGAAATGGAGATGTTTCAGCGAAAATCAGCTAGTTGATGTTTGAGTTTCGCTGAAACATCTCCATTTCCCATGTTTTTCCCATGGTTTTCCCATGGTTTTCCCATGGTTTTCCCATGGTTTTCCCCCTAGTTTCAACAAAGACCATGGTTTCCTGGTTTGAGTTTTCCCGGTTTCGGCGCATTTTTGAGGCGACCAAAGCTTTGGCCAAGGCGGAGGAGGCAGACTGGGGGACCACCTGGACTGGAGGGTGATCTGAGGTTCCAGAAAGATCATGATATCATACCAGAAACCATGGTCTTTGTTGATCATTTTACAATTTTTATCCATTTTTTAATGAGTAAATGGGGGGAAATACATGAAAATACCAGTTAATTAGTTAATTGGTTTTTAGTAAATTGGTTTTAGATCATGGGGGAATAATGGGTGTGCGTCTGAAAATTGGGGATGCACCCAATTTATATAATTTTACAATCTTTTTTGAGGTAGGATATCTTCAGTGTTTTTCCCAGCCATCCCTAAACTCAGTGAAATTGTGGTTGAAGAGTCATAGGTTGCGCATTTTTTGCCATGAGAGCGACTGAAGGAATTCCCAGAAGTGTGAAATCCACAAGCCGGTTCCTATATTAATGGATGGTAAGGAAAAGCTGGTTGGTTTCTAGAATGTTTCTTAAATTGAACCCATTGACTAAATCATGTTTGGTGATTCAACCCCCAGTTTGGTGTTTTTTCATTACCCCCATTGGATTCTGCTTCCTGACCCTGTCCAGGCTTCCAGTTTGGCTAAATCCTTGACAACTTCCTTCGCGGAGGCCACCGATTTGGCATCGCGAAGTAGCCTTGAAATCGGTGATTTCGAAGATTTATCCTAACATGAAGTGACAATGCGAGTCAAAGTTGAGGGGATCTTGGGGCTTTCACATAGTTTAACCATGGGTTTTTCACCACTTGTTCACCACGACCGGGGTGTTTCTGCAGGCTGCACCATCGCTAGCGATGGTGAAGGTGAAGCTCATGGCCAGCCAGGTGCGAGGGATCCAGGGAGAACTAGCTGCAACCTGGGAGGATTTCACATGATTTCACCAGAAATCTGAAAAAATGGAGTGTTTATATCCAAGATCCATAGGCTAACATAGGCTAGGCGATTTTTCAAGGCGATTTTGACTCTGACGGAGATATGATTGAAGCGCGAATTTTTGGAATGTACAGTATGAAAAACCATTGAACAATGTTAAACAACATGTAAACTACCAAGACAAATGCCTAGGGATACAAGCAATAAAGACAGGCTGATGGTTTCGAGCATTGTGTGTTACCAATGATACTATCTCTTTAAAGGGTGTCGAAACAGATGCGGCGTTTAAACCACGAGGATTTCATCAAAACATGCCTGGTGTGGACATGATAAGAATCTGGCAATCTGACACAACAGATCCGCAATGGCAAATTGCGAAGCTGGACTCTAGGGGTTCCTTTGTGACCCTGGACGGCCAGGAGTCCAAGGAGGCCTTAGCCCTGCTCAGGGAGATTGGTGCCAGCTGGGGCGAAACGGTGGGGGCTTCCAAGTGGCCATGTTTAATCGTCCACGATGATTTCAAGGAGAATCCAGACTAGACAGCACCCCAAAAAACGGGGGGTTTCATGGGGGTACCCAAAATGGATAGTTTATACTGGACAATTATGGAAAATCCTAATTAAGAGATGAATGATGTGGGGTACTACCATGACTCAGGACACCTCCATATATATATATATATTTTTTTTTCAAGATCTTTGGACTGAAAGTAAGAAAGGCTCACAGCATTCCCCTCAAAACCCAAGGCCCTCTTGCTGGCTCTGGCGCTGCGTGCCGCAAAGGACATCTACGGATAGCCTGCCAGCTGTGGGTCAAACTGTGGCTACGCCATAGCATCCCATGATTTATCCAGATATTACCGGTTATCCCCATGATTTCCCCACAAATATCCAAATTCTATACGTGCACAAATCACTTTCTATACACTCCCATTTATCAAACCACGATTCAAATTCCATGAACTCCCTATTATATAAAACCGCCTTCAACCACATGTAATCCAGAGAGTTTGGGTGTATATTCCCATTAAAATCGGTCGAATCCTGCTAAACTCCTTCAATACCCATCAGCCCCCCATTAAACTCAGTTAACCCCCAGAAAATCCCATGCAAACTCGCCAAAGCTCTATTAAACTCCATGAACCCACCCATCAAAATAGCATACAAATCAACCAAAAAAAAGCATTAAATGATGTTTATGGTACCATTATCCAACAGAAATGGTATTTTCGGTGGTACTCATTTTAAATAACCATTAAGCTCCATGAACCCCCCATAAAACCACCGAAGCCCACGACTTTTTTCAACGTCTAGCTCGCAGGAGCCAGCGCAGGCCCGGAGCTTGCTGGAACGTGCTCGGCGGCTCCAGCAGAGGTGGGAAATGAGATGGGAATATTCTGATAACAGATGATATACGATTTGATATATGTATGATTATAGAATCTATTTGATTATTAAATTATAGATGATGATATATATATATATATGTGATATATGTATGATCATATATGATAATATATTCTGATTATGTATATGATGGTATAATCTATATATGATGTATATATGGTGATATGTATATATATATATATACACCCTATATGAATAATTGGTATAATCTATATTGATGATATATGTATGATACTTGATTTGATATATGTATGATAAATGTATGTAGATGACATACAATGTATGATATAATATGTGTATACATATATATATATATATGTCTGTAAGTGTATAAATGTAGATTTACGCAATATTGGTACCTCCGATAAACTGCACCTTTTCGGTAATTTCAATGCAGTATTTTTTCGATGTTTTGGTAATTTTTCAGAGACTTGAAGATCAGGGGGGGCGCCATATATGGATATGGTCTCAATGTTGCCAATGCCAGTATTTTCCCTTCATCCTTTCGACACATCATCACACAATTTTCACAAAACAAGAAAAACTTAGCCAGAAAATGTCAGACTTAGCCCAAACAGGTCGAATTCTTTTCCCCATTTTGATCTTCGTATTGCGGAGCAAAGGGTCCTGCAGGTGGTTCACCATCTTTCCCAAGGTTTGAAGCAGCCATGAATTTCAAATGGCAGATTGGGGGGTCAATCCTCCTGTCAAACAAGTCCTAAGTAAAGCCATTATCATGCATATCTGCATATATATATATATATTGATTGATTGACATATGTATATACATCTAAATCATGGGTATGTCCACCACCATAAAGCCCATAAAAAATCCTATGTCTCGTGGTGATTTTGCTGGTAATCCGCAGGTGGCAGGAAACTTTCGCGCTGCTGACCCTCGCTGTGGCTGCGCTGTCGAAGGTGCAGATTTTTTTTCGTGCCTGCGGAACTGGAGGTGTCGTGATCTATGGAGATTTCATGGGATTTATAGGGATTAATGGTGATTTAATAGGGATTAATGGTGATTTAATGGTGATTAATGGTGATTAATGGCGATTTAATGGTGATTTAACGTGATTATAGGGGATATATAGGGATACCATGAGGATTTATAGGAATTTATGGTGGTTTATATGGGATATAAGGGGATTTACTCTCTGGTAAACATACAAAAAAATATGGAACATCACCATTTTAAATAGGTAAATCAACTATTTCTATGACCATTTTCAATCGCTATGATAGTTTACCAGAGGGTATTTGACCTAGGATCTAACGATCTAACGATCTAACGCACCAAAATAGGGATTTAACCAACAATAAGGGAATCTGACCAACATTCACTAATCGAAATGGGGGTTTCACCAACCAATAATGGGAAGATCCGCTGGCGATTTGGTTTCTAGCAAACCATGCAGCCCTTTACCTCATAACAAGTATGTCATGATCTAGTGAAATTGGCAGAACAACTTCAGCCTGTGGTTCAGGTGGTTTGCAGCGGCCACAGAACCGGGCAATTTGTTTTAAGCCCTGCTGTTACGAAGAGAGACTTGCCATGTGTTTTTTGTCCCCACGGATGGTCATTGTTCACATGGATCAAGATGGGTCCAAAAATGGGGATATACCCTCCAGTAAATTAACATCTGCCTTAAATAGGGCTTGGAAGACTAGTTTCCACTATAAATTGGTCATTTTCAGGGTCTATGTTAATTTACCAGAGGGTACTCCCAATTCCACTGCATTATCATCATTGCCAAGTTGGATTCACCCGCAGATCACTTGTTTTTGCTCAGGGCTCGCCGGCGATGGCAGCCAGCAGCTTAGAGGTTTTGGGACAGAAATGATGGTTGGAAGTTGCAATGATTGGTTTCTGTCCACCAAAACTGGGAGTTTAACCAACAGAAATGGTGATTCATAGTTGATTTATAAAGTTGATTTATAACTAGGCCAACTAATATAGTTTTTATTATGATAGATATATCTATAGTTCCTGGTCCTACTTACAAGTGGGGGCAGCACACCACATGAATGTTTCTTGGGGATTGAGTACCGACTGGAAGGCTCAACCTCAACACACATGTGATTATGACTCATGACCATAAGATGGGGCTATTACCCTGGAGGAAAGATTTTGATCATCTAAACATGGTCAGCCATCACCGTAACATGAGGATTTCATCTGAGGACGTCATGCAATCAAACAAAGGGGAACATCATCATCGGGCAGGGGCACCTGTTGAGCTACAGCCACAAGGTAAACCATTCCCAAACCCAGTGGGAATTCAAGGCTTGTGATTTCCATGGGGGCACCCAAATAGATCCCAAGCTCGCTGGTTGGATGGTTTATGGAACCATGGCTACCCCAAGGGCTGAACATCTTCCATTGTACTTTTTTGGGGCACCCCAATAGCTGGAGAGTTTATTTCATGGATCCCAGAAGAATTTCATGGATGATGACTGGGCCTACCGGAAACATGACTGGGCCGGAAACCTCAATAACTTGCGCAACATGGTCATCCACAGGGACCAACAATGAGGGAAATAGTGGGTTGTACCCCCAGTTATATATATATAATCATACATATATATATAGTTATATATATATAATATATATATATATAAAATTATATATATATACATATGTATATATACATATGTATATATATATATTTCTAGACTGGATGATATGGGATAAAATATGGCTTAGATTAACGGATTATAAACCACGGATTCGTGAAAACATTGGCCCCGCGTGTTGGCCCTGCTGCTCGGACACCGAGGAAATCGACAAGTTCCTGGCAGTGGCCAAAAAACATGGCCTTCACATTGGTGATGTCGATCCCGCCTCTTCCGTCCGCAGGTGAGGATCCGTTTTTTTTTTTGTGTTTTTTTTTTGATCAGCCCTGACGGTTTGCGGTGGATATACAGAGGTTCGTATACGTATTGACTGTAACTCTAGGCTATCTCGGGAGTGGATCACCAGGGGTGTGTGGAGGCTGCAGGGCTCCAGCACAATGGAGGACATGCAGGAGTTCCGTCGCCTGCACGGGGCATTGGGTTTGTCCAAAAGGGCGAGGAACATCAATTAGGGATTTATAGGGATTTATAGGGGATATATAGGGATACCATGAGGATTTAGAGGAATTTATGGTGATTTATATGGATTAAAAAGGGATTTACTCTCTGGTAAACATACAAAAAAATATGGAACATCACCATTTTAAATAGGTAAATCAACTATTTCGACTGGGCCATTTTCAATAGCTTTTTGTATGTTCACCAGAGGGTATCAATATTATCAATATACAATGTTAGAGTGATGAAAACCATTCTTATGCCAATAATGGATCCAATTCCCCTTATGCCAAAAGCGTCACCTGAATGGGTCCCAGATGCGTAAATCCCCTACATTCATCATGGTTTCTAGGTATGAACAGGAGAAGGGATTATCAATAGACAATGATGAGACGCATTATTATTGACAAACACTACCCCACTATTATTAATGCCAATGATTATGCCAATGATTATTACGTATGATTATCATTATTATCGATCATTAAGCTGAATATTATTAGTATCATTGCTATCAGTGATATTTGCGTAATCATTATTGTTATCGGTCGTAAAAAGACAATAATGGATAACAACAATTGTTATAATTATAGTATTATCATTATCATCATTAGCATTCGCATTATCTTTATCATTATCATTATCATGTTCATTATCATAGTCATAGATCATCATCACAATTATCAATTCATTATCACTATCAAAACCTATCATCAGTATCATAAATCATTATCTTTGCCATGATTTTTATCATTATCATTGTAATACTTAGTATGATTATCCCTCCATGATCATACATCTCCAGAATATTAAGATGACGTTTATTATTAACATCGGTCTAATGATTATTACTACTATTGTCATTATCAGTATCATTATCATTATTATCATTATCGCCCTCATGATCATCATTATTGTCAATCACCCTTATCATTATCGTTGTCACCGTCAATAATAATAATAATAATAATAATAATAATAATAATAAGCATCATCATCACCATCATCACCATCATCACCATCATCACCATCATCACCATCATCACCATCATCACCATCATCACCATCATCACCATCATAATGATCATGATCATGATCATCAGCATCAGCATCACCACCACCACCACCAGCAGCATCATCATCGTCATCATCATCATCATCATCATCATCGTCATCGGTCGAAGGTCGGTGAAAGACCGATTTCAACCATGACAGGGCAATCGTGGCTGATCGTCCCGGTCGACCGGGCCACGGTCAACCGGCCAACCGGGCAACCGGAACGGGCAACCGGCAACCGGGGGGGGGTCTGACTGTGCCGCGGTTGAGCCCGGTCACAGCCCAGTTGCCCGGCCAGCGTACTCTCAATCACTGTCATCACTGTCATGTATCCACTATTCATTAACATTAATCACTGTCATTATCACTATGGTCATTCTTATTTCGATTCATAATAATGATTGTTATTGTTATTATTACTATTATTGTTGTTATTGTTGTTATTGTTAGTAGTAGTACTACAATTTATTCCTGAGGCTATTGATTTCCCAAATCTTTTTCCACACGAGTCGGCGTGGATCATCTTCCACAGGAGATCCACGATCGTCTTAGCGCGGCTGCGAAAGCTGGACAAAGGCGAAACCCGAAAACCTTATGAAAATACTATGAAAATAGATGAGAACTGGAGGGGTGCCCCCATGACATAGGAAGCCTCCATATAGTGTGAAATTTGTGCAAAGATTGGATCATGAAACCCTATTCCCTACGTTAAGCACCAGATTTTGGATGTGAAGAAGTTGATTGAGCATGAAATGACATGGGGTTTTGTTATATTGATGGTTGTATAATGCCAAAAAACATCGATTTGTTTCAAAGATCAAACGCAATGTGTTTGTCTCGGTTATCGTCATAGTTGTTGAATATCATGAGATCGAACTTGGTTTTGACATATTTGGATGATCCTGATCGGACATTTCAGACATTTTTGCTGGAAAAATGGAAAACAGACATACATACATATAAATATGTATATACATACATACATATAAATATGTATATACATACATACATACATACATACATACATATGTATATACGCATATATATATGTATACATATATATATGTATATATATATATGTATATATATGTATACATATATATATATATGTATACATATATATATGTAATATATATATATATCATATATATGTAATATAACACACATATATATATATACATAATACCTGCATGTTATGACTTGTGATTGTTTAAATCACATATTTTTTGACCAATTCCTTGTGCAGGTCAGCTCAAGCATGGGCCACCCTGGATCTGGCAGATGCAAAACTTGGCCAGGGATTGATGAAGGCCGATCGCTGGGCGGGCGGTGTGATGGGTCCAGGATGGTCCATGTTTTTTTTGGAGGGATAACCGTGATCATGGATGACACTAATGTTAATGATTAGTGATACTGATGAGGGATTAATGATTAAAGATTAATGATGAGTGATTAATGGTTAATTGTTCATGGTTAATGACAATGACAACAATGATCACTATCATTATCATTTTTTTTAATGGTTTATTGTTTTTCTGGAATGGGTTACCTCCAAATCCAACCTTCCAACCTTTGCGAGCAGAAAAAAACAACCTATTATGCAAGAAAATTATTGCGTACTTGTCGTGGTATCTATCAGGGGTTACCAACCATAGAATATAACATTGGGAATTAAAAATTGGGAATTTCTAACAGTGATGGGAATATGTTCAATAGTGATATCAATTCGAGTATTATTGATATAGTTATATATATATATGTATACATTTATGATATTACTATTGAGAACACTATTCCCAGTTACTTATTATTTTTTTAATAGCACCGCAGCTTTATGGATCTGGTAGGTCCAGGAGTTGGAGGATGCCACGACGCAGCTCCAGAAGTTCCGGAGCCCAGTAAAACCTGCAGACCCGACCCGGCGCCTGGGGGTTGGGACGATTCGTTTTAAAAATGGCATAGATATTCAGTAATATCTATATCTAATGGATTAAATGGATATATATATATATATCTAGTGTCTATATGACATATGATGCGTATATATATATATATATATAATATAGTATCATATCATATCATATCATATCATATCATATCATTAGGGTTTATAAGCATATTAATCCTATTATTATATCTAGTGGATAGGGTTTATGTGATTATAAACCCTAATAATATGATATACTTTATATCCACTAGATATAGTAGAATTCTCCAATCTTTACAGGGCTTGGTCAATGTCCGAAATGGGGATTCGGCACATCACAGAGCTATCAGCCATGGTGGAGAAAACGCAGCAAACAGGGTCTGAAACGACTCAAAGGAGGATTGACTACTCATAAGACTTAGCATTGAAAGAATTCCCCAAGTAGTACTGTATATTTGTCCTGTTGCGGTGGTTACTTGGAATTATTTACCCTCTGGTTATTTAACATAGCCATGGAAATTTATAGATGGTTTACCTTTTAAAAATGGTGACTTTCCATGGCTATGTTAAATAACCAGATGGTAGTTGCAAACCAGCTGCAATCCCACATCAACTGGCAGTTGACAGAGATGGATCCTTGTGGGTTTTCATGGTCAATCTGAATATGTTGGTTAGATTGCTGAAGAACCCGAAGTTTGTGAATGTGAATCTATGGGAATATATAGGCCTTATATATGGTAGGTACCTCCAATTTAGGTTCCTGAAATGGTCATTGAGTAAATGGCCAATCATGTTCCCTATTGAAATGACATCAATTGGTGGCATTTTATGTTATTTTCAGACACAAGAAAATCTGTTGGCTAGATACGTCCCATGAAAAATCATGTTTGATCCCACAGAATGTCCCCGTACTATTGCTGGTTTAATGCCATGATCATTATTATTTCTTTTGTGGCTACATTTCAACCCAAAATATCAGATTGGTGGTTATACATCCCATAACATATCCTCATGAATAAACTATTTCCCATGAAGTATATTCCTGTTACATCCCATTATATAAGCCGCATGAAAGCCATAACAAATGTTTATGATTCCACCAGAAAATGTCGGTGCAAGGATTGGGTCCAAAGAAGGCTTGGCCATGGCCAAATTCCAGGCTTGTTTCCAGTGGCGGGTGTCATTCTATTCGCAGCTTTGTTTTGTGGCCATACACATGGGTGCTCAGTCCTCTGACCAGAGCCAGTGGTGATAGGCTGAGGAAAACCAAAGGATTATGCAGCCAAAAGCAACCAGAGTGTCTCGGTTCTTTGAACAGTTGTACATTTTTTTGACAATGTTCCGGGATCAAGTCGAGTTTGCGCGAACACCCGTTGAAAAGTTTGGCTGGGAATCAGTGTAGCACGAAGCCGGGACGCTGCACTGGGGGGCCAAGACAGAAACAGCTGTCACTTGGCGCTGATAATATCGAATCTCTCTTGTAGAGCCTTCTGAACGTGCTCCCACAGGCAGGATTTGGGGATGGTGGAGCCATGAGCCATGCTGTTGCGGATGTGATGCTAGAAATGTAAGGCTAGAAATCTTCCGATGGTTCAACATGCTGTTGGAGTGCATTTATTTATATATAGATGCATACGTTATTATTATATGTATATGTATATACATATATATTTATATATGATAAATACGGCTACATACATATCTTTCCCCCATCCCCGAACTGCCTTCCAAGTGAAGTTCAAGCCAATCGGGGGCGGGCAGTGGC
>CAMXCT020002498.1:0-97676 GCA_947184155.2 Cladocopium goreaui | reverse complement strand
CAAAGAGAATTGGAATTGCTTGCGGAAAAAAACACTTATTTCCATAGTGGCCATTGAATGGGAAAAATGATGATGGAGAACCATGGGAATTTGGGGATAACCTATTTGCATATACTGTACCCAGTTGGGGCTTGGACAGATTTTGGGCTTTCTCTTCAAAACCCTTGGCATCCTTAATCTTTCGGCCAGCATTGTCAATGACCTGGCAGCAACGGGGTCTGTGTCCTGAATATCGAATCTTGAATAAATTAAAATACAAAGGATATCCAGATATACAATAGAAGAAACAAATTGCAAACGTACGCTAGGTAACACAATGGAAAAAAGCTAGCCCCCATCCAGCCATATAATACCATTCCTTGATACCGGACCAAATTTATCTTGGGAGATTGCGCTAATATAATAATTGTGCCCCATGCAATAAGAACCGGTGATTGCTGGGTTCTTGTGGGCAGTTCGCACACTTATGTTCCTATGATGGTTCAAAAAGCGACGACCATCCGTACATCAATTTATATGGTGAACAATGTTGGTCCTTTGGTACCATTTTTTTTGAGCCATCCCCCAAACCCCAACCCCAATAATTATATATATATATATGAACCTATAGATTTGTTGGCGTACAAACGATGCCTTGACAAAATCACAGCCTGCTGAAGGCAGCTGGTGATGAGCGAGCCATTACCATGATTTTTTCCAAGATGCCTGGGACCCCAGATTGGACTCTGGTTCACAGAAAATTGCGGGATGTTTTTATTTCATAGTCCCAAAACCTTTATAGAAAGCCATGCGTTGCATGGCCACGCCTTCTTGGCTTTTTTCAAAAGCTCCTTCAGCAGTTTGGCATTTTCGTCCTCAGACTCCTCCTTGGCTGGCTTGGTTTTCTTTTCCTTCTTAGCCTTCTTCTCTTTCTTCTTTTTCGGGGCAGGTGCAGCTTTCTTCTTTGGTGCCACCTCCCCCATACAAAGAGAAACCAGGCCTGACTTTCATTATAAAAATGTGTGGTGTACTACCATGCATGCATGGTATATTGTTCAAAAAACATGTACATTGAGATTTGTTGAGCGTGACCATACTTCTGTGCCACATGCTGTGCCTTATCTTTGCCACCCTTGCCCTTCTTCTTCTCATTCTTACCCTTGCTCTTCTTTCCCTTCTTTTTGGGTGCTGAGCTGCTGCTGCTGCTGCTGACCTCGTCATCACTGTTTGAGCTGGAACTGTCACTGTCAGCTTGTTCGGCAGCCTCGTAGAGGCGATTCACACATGTTTCCGTGCTATCCACTTCTTTTTCCATGTTCAGAGTCAGAAACTGCATAAGGCCTTCGCAAGTGGGAGCTTCCGGATGCATCCGGACTTCCGTCTTGCGGAGCTTCTCATCTTCAAGCTTGCGAAGAATGATCGCTTCTGCTCCTTCCATGCCGAACTTCTGCTCCATCTGTGCACGAGTAAGCCACTCACGCACTCCATACCGCTGCTGCTTCTCTTTGCTTGTCACCTGCAAGTAAATTTTTGCCTTGGTCCAGTCCTCCCCTGCTTCATGCCAATCTTCATACAAGACTGACATAAGGTCTTTTCCTTGCAGCAGCAAGGTGGGAATTTGGATATCTGGCAATTTCAAAAATCTATGGTTGGTGTATGCACGCATGCGCTGCACATGTTATGTTGGATATGCTGGTTCGATATGGTGTACGACTGTGTTTTTACGTGTGTGTACGTGCACTTACTTGTGAGCATGCATGCCATGCGCCGATTGCAAAGAAATGCAGGACAAGTGTCGACCTGATGCCTTCTGGCACATGCTCTTCACCTCCTTAGGGGCGTATTTACCTTAGCCGTGCATAGTGCGCAATACATGTCTACATATGTTGAAAGGATGTATTTCGTACTAGTCAGGCTCAGTTGGTATGCTTGTCCCATTGCAGCTTGTTTCTCAGTCTGGACAAGAAAACTAAGACCGAAACCTCGCATCGATCTGTAAAATCTCATGTATGTTGCTCGAGCTTTCTTTTTTTTCTCTTCCAAGCGCTTTGTTTCCTCGTCCTCATCATCTGAATGAGCTGGTGCCTCGTCCTGACCCTCTGCCACTCTTGCAGCCTTTGGTTTCTCCTCAGCATCGTGTGGTGCGTCCTCTGCTTTGCGTTTTTCACCTTGGGAATCTTCCTTGGCCTTCGCTGCTGCCTTGCTTGTTGGCTTAAGGTCCTTGAGCTGTGCTTCATTTGCTTTGCGCTTTGCTGCTGCTGATGCTGCTGCTTTCTCTTGCTCCTCCTTTTCTTGTGATATCTTTGCTGCTGCCATGGCTGCAAGCTTCCCCTGGATGCTTGTTGCCTTAGCCAGTTTCTGAGAGATTGCATCTTCCTTTGTCTTTTCACTGTCTTCTTGGCTGTCCTGTGTATCTGCTGCCTGCGCAGGTGTTGCAATCTTCTCGTCGTCAGCTTGCTTGACATCGGGTGCAGTGCTTCTCTCTGGCTGCTTTAGCGGTGCTGCTGCTTCTGGTGGCGCATCGGCTGCATTGCTTGCTGCTGGTTTTGTTTCATTGGCCACAGCTGGTGCTGTCTTGTCGGTATTGCTCTTGGGCTCTGCTGCAGCTTCCAACTTTGCATCTGCAGTTGGCTTCTGGGTCTTCTGTTCCTGTGCTGTTGCCTCTGGCGCTGATGTGGCTTCCTTTGTCTTGTCTTTTTCGTCTTCATCTTTGTTCTCTGCATCTGCCGGCGGTGTTTCAACCTTCTTGTCAGCTTGCTTGTCATCTCGTGTAGTGTTTGTCTCTGGCTGCTTTGGCGGTGCTGATCCTGCTGCTGCTGCTGGTGGCGCCTCGGCTGCATTGCTTGCTGCTGGTTTTGTTTCATTGGCCACAGCTGGTGCTGTCTTGTCGGTATTGTTCTTGGGCTCTGCTGCAGCTTCCAACTTTGCATCTGCAGTTGGCTTCTCGGTCTTCTGTTCCTGTGCTGCTGTCTCTGGCGCTGATTTGGCTTCCTGTGTCTTGCTTTTTTTGTTTTCATCTTTGCTCTCTGCATCTGCCGGCGATCTTTCAATCTTCTCGTCATCAGCTTGCTTGTCATCGCGTGTAGTGTTTGTTTCTGGCTGCTTTGGTGCTGTTGAAGGTGCTTCATTGCTTGCCTCATCAGGTGTAGGTGTAGTGCTTGGTGCATTGAGTGCTTCTTCTTTGGGTGCTTCTTTGTTTTTCTGTCCGGTCTGGGTGCTGACGCTGTCCAAGTCTTTGCTTAATGCCTTTTTTGCCATAGGTTGGTTTCCTGGTGCAACATTCCTTCCCACAATTGACTCTGGGGAACAGGGCTCACTGAAGCTGAAGACTGAGCATGGGGGGGCCATCCATGCGAGTAACGCGTCTTTTTGTGGGCCGTCAGGAATGAATCCCAAGGCGGTCTCGATGTTGCCTTTTGTTTCTGCATCCAACTGATCCACAGTACTTGCTCTCCGGAGGCTCTTTTCTGAGCATTCAGAAGACCCCAAAGAAGCAAAGGAATCAGCACGGCCAAAAGACCTTTTGGCTGGAGGGGTTTGGAAGGAATCACCTGGTGATCCATATCCGTCATAGGCAGAATAGCCGTAGTGTTGGGAGCCATTCCACGAGTTGCCATACCCCCCATATGACCAAGCTGGAGAATTCCAATGGCGCCAGTAGTCACTGTGCTGGGAATCATGGTATGACTGCTGGTCGTACCAGTTGTGATTCTTCCAGTTTCCATCTTCCATGTCTTCACTTTCTGCGGCTTCTTTCACATCACCCCCCTCTTGGGCTTCACGTTCCTCCAGCTCCGCTTCCCTGCTCATCATTTCTTTCACCTGGTTCATAGACTTTTCCAACGCCCTGGGCGTTGCTGGGATAGTTTCCTGGGAGTCTTGTCCTGCCACACGGCGGGAATGCTATTATTGTATTATTGTGATGAATACATGCATGCATGTATGCATGCCATGCTAATTAATATATATAAATAAAGTATGAATTCACGATGAACATAATCTTGTATGGCACATGCAATGCAAACCATGGGGTGGCCGTGCTGGGATCCTGGAATTCAAGAAAAAATGAATCTCCTCGAAGTGAAGGTGTTTCAGCTGGGACCGGGGAAGGAGTAGTAGTAGATGCAGTTCTAGGACTTGCCTTTGACTTTCCACCATCCCCAGAGTCTGGCCTCAGAAAGACGGGCTTGACTTCTAGAACGCAATTTGTGGGTAGGGCCAGGGGCTTTTATAAATGAATTTGTAGGGATCATCTAATATCATATATATATTATATATATATTTCAGAACCCGCCCAATATATATTATATTATTATATGTGTTTGGCCCAGTTGATTTTGGAATTAATCATCATATGGGGAGCAATGTTTCAAAATAGGGGATCCCGAAATTTTATTTGTTAGTTTATTAGCTGGGAAATTAAACAGTTCCAGAAAACATATTTTGAGACATTCAAATTTCCCGTGTTCGTTTGGAACCCTGCCTGTCGTTTGCTTGAATTGCAATCCCAAATCATACAATTAAAAACATTTTAAAATATTTTTGTAATTGTGATTTCCCATTTGCACCCTATGACGACTTACTTATATTATATACACAATATCTGATATGATTTAAGTCTAGGCGTAGTTTATAAACAGGAAATGGCGAATTAAATGAGCTTAGCCACAGCATCAGCCTCCTTCTGAGGCTGTGACATGCTCTGTAGAACAGCCGCAGTCCGAAGCTTGGCGGCGGCGAGGGCGGCTTTGGCCCGGTCAGACATCCCTGATCCGCCCTTTGAAGGGCCAGAGGTACCCACCAAAACGTTTTTTTTTTCGATTTGAGCCTCAAAAATCTATTCAACAAATGTGGGTTCAAAGTTCCAAAGAAGATTTTGTGGCAAACCGCACAATTGTAGAGACCACATCCTTTTTTGGAGCCAAATGTGTAATATCTTCACAAAATCTATGGGCAGGAAATGGTGGGAACAAGTTTGATCAAAAATACAGGGAGCCATTTAGATTTTCGAAAATGGTCAGAAAATGGGAATCTGATCAACCCCAAAATCACGCTAAAGTTACGCCGTAGGACGGCTTTTCACGCCGTGGGACGGCTTTTTCACGCTAAATCACGCTACCCCCGGGCAGCGGTTTTTTCAATTTCAGTGGTTTTAGAAAATTTATTTGATGATTTTGAAGTAAATTGGTGGATTTTAGAAAATTCCAGTAACATGTGATGCATTTTTAGTTTTTTTGGGATGGGACGATGGAAAAATAAAAATAAATCCACCGATGGTACTAAAATAACCCAAAATGGTAGTAACTTCTGGTGGATATTGGCAACTTTTGAGGGATGCCGATACCTTTCTGGTTTATTTTACAATTTATTGGCTTTCGAAATTTCAACAGCAACATAATTCCCAAAAATTTGGTGAGATATGGGAAAAATCCGTTGCATTGGATAAACCACCTGATTTTTTTGTCCATTCCCAGGCCGCTGAATCAGAAAGTAAACAATTCGGATGGTATGATGCAAAAGGCACTGCATATGGGCCCCCCCAAAGCACTGAAAGGGAAATAGTCCGTGCAATTTGTGTCAACAAATGTTTAACAATTTTATTTTTTAGATTTTTTTTCAAGAAGACTCGGTGCAGGGTGCCCACATGTAGAACTTAGCGCGGTTTTTTGAAAACCGGTGCCAATTAAGCAGCTGCATAGCTAGCTATCTAGCTGGGAATCCAACTGTCAATATTTTTTCAAGGCCTCCCCCCGGCTATGGAAACCTGCGAATGGGTTGGTACAAACCTTCCTCCTTCTTTGCCTTGAGCTCATCTCCTAGGTCAGAAAGCTGCCCTCGGGTCCAAATAGATTGCTTGATGTGCACCTGTTGCCGATGCTTGGCTTTGAAGGAGTAAGGGTGCCAGATTTTAAGGCTCTTCAAAAAAAAAAACATGTCGCAATTCCAGGGAACCCATTTTCTGGGAAAGTAGGCAGGTAAATTGGTTTTGATGAATTCTGACTAACCAATCCAGACCCCAGGATTCCGAAAGCCTTCTTCACCTTAGCATGGTGCTTGTAGGCCATGTTCACGGCGGCCTTGTGTTCAAATCCTTTCTTCGCCTGCGCCAGTTTGGCATGGTCATTAATTATTTACACCAAAGTAGGCCTAGGTACAACATCGATCAACATGTCGGTTTCAAATTTCGATTCCAAACTTATATAATTCCAAATCTATCATTTCGAAAGAGATTCCCTGGCTGGTGTTAGTGGCAACTGATTTCTCTGGCCCACCTTCAACTTCTTGTGAAGTTGATACAACTTCCTCGCAAATCCTTTCGGATAGACTTGGGTGGAGCGCAATTTTGGTCCTCCACTCCTTGGCCGCGCTTCCAGGGCCCACATTTTTAATATCAATACAAATTACGTTTTCCGTATTGATTGTGATTTGGGTGCCCCATATGATCAGAATATGAATATTTCATGATACATGATGGCTAAATTTTTGTACTAAGCGGCACTGTCTTCTTTCCGTTTGGAAGTGTTCGGACAATGGCAATTCCATCAGAAGACAGCTTGGCCCGATCAGCCTTGGTGAGTTTCTTCTTCAGCTCTTTGACGTATGGTCTCAGCCGGCCACAAAGGCTTTTGCAAGATCAATAGTGGTTCTCAACTAGCTTAATTAGATCTTTTCTAGCTATCATCGCCATCACCACCATCATCACCATCATCTTCATCCTCATCACCATCATCTTCATCCTCATCATCATCACCTGCATCACCATCACCATATCATCATCGAGCATCCGCATCCTCACCATTATCAGTTCACCATTATGCATCTAGACTATGCCTTCTGGACAAAACATACTTTGCCCCAAAAAAATATAAACCCCCCTAGCCTGGATATAATATATATTATATTATTTCCCATATAAATTATATATTAAATATATTGATATACCATGCTTTGCATCTCCCTGGCCCCATGGAATGTGGCTGAGGAAAGTGCGCTGAAGATATGGCCATCGACAATTTTGGTGAAGGTGCGCCCCAATGCGCCATCCAACTGGGCGGTCGCTGAGATAAAAAAAATCCATATATAATATAGTATGGAGGGGATATATAATAATATTATACAAAGCAATGCCGCCACATATTTGCCACACCATTGTTACATTATCAGGTATTCGTGTCATGATATGGCACCCCAACTTGTAAACCATATACATATGATATATCAGTATATAATATAACCGAAAGCAAAACCAGCAGTGAAATCCAAAGGCTAAATCTTTATTTATGAACGCTGCCCTGAGACCTATGTAACTGAGACCCGGACAATCGCGTAAAGTAAGTCTTCATTCCACTGGCCCGCATCAAGCGGCGGAGCAGCTTCAGTTCCGGGAAAAGGGGAAGCTTACTTGAACCTGGTTGTTCCACGAACCAATACACTGCCCTGCATGCACAGAGCATCAGCACGATAATGGTTCTGACCGTGATCCTTAGCAAATTCAAAGCTGATTGAAGGGCATTAATTAATTGGATGATCTGATAGAAAATGGAGGGTGATGGGGTATACGATACGAGTAGAAATGGTTCTACCAACCCAGCTCCAAATCCATTTGTAGCCCAAATGCAAAGGCAATTATAATTTACCACCTGCCAGGTGAGGGTTGTTAGATTTATCAGAGTTGTTCTTCTCCTTCTCCTCCACCACCTCTGCCTCCACTTCCATGTTCACTTCCGCCTTGCCAACTCTTCGCCAAGCTCTTCGCCAACTTCCGTACGCAGTGGGCACTGCTGGACCTCAATTGGAAGGGTCTGAGCGCACTGGGCACCGCTGGACCTCAACCTGGGACCTTCCGATAGAATGCCAGAAGATATGCCAGATAGAACGCCAGATAGAATGTCAGAAAGAATGCCAGAAGATATGCGAGATAAAGTGCCAGAATGTTTGCCAGATAGAATGCCAGAAGATATGCCAGATAGAATGCCCGAAGGTATGCCAGATAGAATGTCAGATAGACGAATGCCAGAAGGTATGCCAGATAAAGTGCCAGAATGTTTGCCAGATAGAATGCCAGATAGAATGCCAGAATATATGCCAGATAGAGTGCCAGAAGATATGCCAGAACATATGCCAGAAGATATGCCAGGTAGAATGCCAGAAGATATGCCAGATAGAATGCCAGATAAAATGCCAGAAGATATGTCAGATAGAATGCCAGAAGGTATGCCAGATAGAATGTCAGATAGAATGCCAGAAGGTATGCCAGATAAAGTGCCAGAATGTTTTCCAGAACATCTTGCAGAAGATATGCCAGGTAGAATGCCAGAAGATATGCCAGATAGAAGATATGCCAGATAAAATGCCAGAAGATATGTCAGATAGAATGCCCGAAGATTTGCCAGTAACAAAATGTATAGATGTCATGGTGGGGATAACTCGAAGTAAAGTAATTTATAATAATATAGTATTTTTAATTTAAGGAACCTATCTCATCGATTCAATTCAATCTTCAGGATTGACTGGTGCTGGCGCGCGCTCAACTCTGCATGAGCATACTTTGGTGTTGGCGGACGAAGTGCACTGGTCGCACGCCGATAAGGCTCCGTCTGAGGAGCTGCATATGGCCATCGGGGCGGACGCAACTGCTGCTGTTCACGGGCACAGCGCGCGATTGCATGTTCATTACTGGGTTTGACATGGACACCAAGAACGTGTACACCAGTACAGTGGTCATCATCGATGGAGGCCACAACTTGACTTTGGATAGCTACTACGCGTCCCTCTCGTGTTTGCAAATTTGGAAATAGCTTGATTTTGGAGAACACAGTGACCCCAAGTACATGTAAACCCCTGGGATGAAGAACTTAAGATTTGACCATTTGCCCCCAAGATATCGAATCAAAAAAGTTACAACGTATTTTTTCCTAGTTTCTGATTGGCTTGCTTCACATAGGCCCACTTGTTCTCGAAACCATACGGCCTTCTGCGTGTTCTTCCATGGGTAGCTGAATTCAAAAAAATACGAGATACATGGCAGTCCCACCATGGCCAAGGCATCCGGGGCTAACCTAAGCACCATGAGCAACAGAGTCAAGTAGCCCTGCCTGAGCGGTGATGAAATTCGAAAGGGGAGCAGCTGTGGGAAAATTCATTGGTATTTTCGAGGGGGGAACGTCGAATAAATAGTCATCGATATTTAAAGAATTCTAACCGATCAGAATATGAATCAAGCAATGCTATTTCCAAAATATTGACCACTTCGAATATATCAATCAATGACCAAAAATAAGACCCAGGCGTGAGAAGGATGTTGTTGTCATCCCCAGCATCCACCACATCATAGTGCTCCCTGAGCACGCTGGGCGGGGTTCATTGGCCCCAGCACGGCTCAGGACATCAAAGCAGGTGGTGTGCAAAAGAATTTGGAGCCAGACGCATTTTCTCCGTGCTGGCCTTGGCAGAGTTATGGAAAAAGTTGGATCATGGAAATTAATATTTGCATATTATATATATATATATATCATGATCATGCATCGATATATTATATATAACGTAAATCAATGGAACGTATATCTATAAATTTACTGTTGCAGGTTGATCGGAATTAATTATATATTTTGGGTGCGGCTTACAGATGATTTGGCGCCCCCACTCCATGTCATCGAGATCGCCTTTTTCCCACAAAAGAGATCCAAGACAGAAACATCCTGGGCATCGGTGCGTGGAATTTGTGTCCATCATGGGAAAAAATACCACATATAATTACCAGCGGTTGAAAAACTTGGGGCCCGACACGATTGGATTGACATGGTGAAGCTTGCTGGGCCAGAAAGTCGAGGGCATGGAGCCTTATCGTCATACATCATCTTTGATTTGAATTTTGGCCATTATCCGGATTATTAAGGTCACAGCTTTATGTCGAAATTTGTCCAACCAAAACCCACGAGTTGAACACTACTGAGTTCCCAACACTTCCCGGGGGCATCCCCACATCTTCAACAGCTCTGCCTCCCGTTTCGTCAAGGCCACTCCCTTCAAAGTCCAAGAAGGTGGCGACTTAGAAGGCTGGGGCATCCTATGAGCGTGGGCAGCGGGGAGACAGACGTCAGGCCTTTTGAATCCTATAAATAGATGTGAGCCACAAATGTTGCGTGGCAGTGCAAAAGATATATAATATACTTTGCTCTCAATGCAAATCAAAATATCTTGGTGTACAGCATTGTGGTTTGAGCTTCAAGTTATTGATTGATCAAGCAAGGCCTCCCCCAAAACAATGGAACTTGTTTTGCACGGATCCGACATTTGTGTGATATCACACACTCGAAAAGTATTGCGCCAAGTCAGGCCAGAGACTGGATCTGACAATCCCTAGGCCTAAGGCAACCCCTGCCGCAGTTGAGCTCATGCTAGATTGAAAACCAGGGATGAAACATTTTCCGGGGTCCCATATATTATAAATATTACTATATCATCTTTTGATTTTTGAACTTCAATAATCTTCAGTAAAATCTGCACGAGCACAAGCCAGCAAACATGACTAGTCGATCTGAGTTTGGCCAGCATCAATTTTTGTTGCAAGGCCCCCATTACAAATGGTCCCAGGTGCCCAACAGCCGGGCGAATCCCCAAGCACTGGCAAGTCCATACTTGTTCCATGTCAGGGTGACACCTCCGTTTCCATCCACCTGTCAGGGGGAAGGAATTACAATATATTATGATACCATTCGAAGTTCAACAGCGTATGCACAAGTATAGATGAAATTGTTTTGTGCTCGATAGCATCAAGTGCCCTGAAAATACCCCACCTTGAATGCTGTGCCTTTGGCACGATTCACGGATTCCACCGTCACAGGATCCACTTTGTAAACGTAAAACTGTCCTCTCAGGATCACCCCCAAATTGCATGGCCTGTCCTCAGGCTTCAATTTCTTCATGACATTCTCAGGCGGCTTGACCACCCAAGTCCTGAGGAAGGAATCTGGGGCTGGCCAGGTTCAACCCACCAAAAGAAAATACTCGGGAGGGCTGTAAAATTATAACATATTATATAATTTGCATATATTATATATATTGCATAAATCGCATGTTTTTATAATAATAATGATATATATATAGTATCAACCGATGATCAAGATAAATACTGAGATTCTGACACCCGGCCCTGAATATCTTCTGGCGGCGTGAGCTCTGGGAAAAGTGTGGTAGCTCCAGTCAAGAGTAAGAGTTGGTCATTTTTCCGCTCCTGCACTGCAACGGGCAACAAACGATTTGTCATGCATTGCACCGATCGATCATCAGTTCTATTTCAGTTTGTGTTTAAGCCATGCACAGACTTAATATGCATTAGCTAGTCCTGGTTCAGTCCCGACTTGGCTGCATCCGTTGCCTAGGAAATTCAACTCTAACTTGGGATGGATACGGGGTACCCTTGATTTGATTTCTACAGCAATGCTTGTTCGAGCTTGAGGCAGGTTCGCTTTGCTTCGAATCATCATTCTTGGGTTTTGCCTGGGCCAGCAATATAAAATAAATAAACTAGCTGTTCAATATGTCAAGTCCTTTGGGCATAGCTCAGATGATAACCTTTGCTTTGGCCTTTCTCTTTGGGGCCTTGGCCACTTTTTCAGCAATCGGAGCTTAAATAAAACAGACATAGAAGTATTACAGAAGGCATTGAGGCCAGAACAGGCTTCTCTAACTCAGGTTCTGGAATCACCTATCATGGCAGGGCACAGGTATTGAAGCAAGATTCTAGAATAATAACGTGCGTAATATGAACAATTATATGATATATGATGATATATGCACATGTGTGTATACGTATGCCATGCCACCTATTTAGAAGGATTGCCCTCTTAATAAAACCATCCCACCGTTGTGTACCTCCGCGTCAGCGGCAGGACGCAGTCTTCGTCTTTTCTGTGCCCCCTGTCAGACCCGGGCTCTAAATAATCACGTTGATTTTTTATAAGTTTCCGGTTGCAGGGATACGAGGTCTAATTTGTCAATAAATGGAGAAGTGCCTGATCAACACCATGGGATGCATCGGGAGCTGCTGCCTCCATTGAAAGAATCGAATCTGCAGAGCTCATACATACAGTAGCTGCATGCATACTAGGCATACCACATTGAGTCTTTCTGAAAAAAATGGCCTCCGACGTCGACATGCCTGATGTGACTGGCTCCGCATTGGTTGTCGCCTTGTGATAAATCAAATATGATGCATATCATTTAAATAATGTTGCACAGAACTTCAGGTGCACTCTGTCCTTGGAAACTTTGGCTTTTGCCTTTGCTGCGCTTGGAGCCCTGGGGCTCTTGCCCTCCTCCTCCTGAGAATGAGATTCCGAAATCTTAATCAAGATACAGAACATGCTCAAAAATGTGAACCGCCATATGTGCAAAGAACCTAGTTAGTCTGGCCTTCGTCTCCTTAGCTTTTGATCTCTGTCTTGGCTGCTTCGATCTGGCTTCCTGAAAGTGGGACTACTGTGCTGATATTGCGTATTTTCACGTTGCCGTCATATTATAGTTTTTAATATTGTTATATTCTACCGTACCCATAACATGCATCCCCAAGCTACTATATAATAATTAACAAGTAGTAGGAACGTGCCTCTTTCTTCTTCGCTGACTCCTGGGGCGGCTGCAGGAATCAAATCGATGTATTAGGTAATATTATTTGCAAAAGGCTAGACGGTGATCAGTATTGTCAGTATGCATGTACGTACTCTAACTCCTTTGGGGCTGCACGTTTCTTCCTTTTGGGCTTCTCCACCTCCCGATGTTTGAAGACATAATCGAACTGCATACCATAGGAAGTGGGAGGAATAAATAAACCCGACCTCATCCATCTCATCATCAGAAGAAGCCTGCGCGCGCATGCATGCATATATACATGATACATATTGCGTAAATATCTTAACCTCCAACATGGTGTTCAAACGCACGGGATAATACAATATAAAATTTCATGCACTTCTGCCCCTATATAGGCCCTGGCCTCCATGTCCCGCTTGGAGCGCAGTTGCTGCAAGTCAGGCGCAACCACTTCAGTGGCAGCTTGGTCTGCTTCTTTACCAGGTTCTACTTCATCTAAGTCAAAGTCTTCTGCGGCAGCTGCAGCTGTCTTGCGACCCCTGCCCCTGCCTTTACCCCGACCTTTCCCTTTACCCCGACCTTTCCCTTTACCTTGCATCCTTCTCTCCTGTTGCTCCCTCTTGGCCTTAAGTTCTGCCTCTGCCTCTTTCCGCTCGTCGTTCATGGATTTTCGGGCATCTTTTTGCAACTGCAGCAGGATCACATGCAAATGGTAGAAATGAGGAACAATAAAAAACACTGGGGTTTCGGATGCATGTGTGCACAATACATGTGGATTTTGTGGTCGCACCTGAAGTACGAGTTTGGAAACTACATCCTTGCACTTTTCTTTCTCCTCACCCTTAAGCTCCGGTATGTCCTGCTCCAAGTGTTGATACACGAGATCTGGAAGGCTGCTGAGCTCGAAGAGAGGCTTTCGATCCTGCCGGCAGACAAGGAACACAACTTTTAGAATGTATGATATTCTTGACCAGGACAAAGGTTCCTAAGGGCATGCAGTGGATTTTATGCAAATATCAAAAATATGATATCAAAAATCGATCCTTGAAAGCTTGACGACCTTTCAGTTCATCCTCATCGGATTGAAGATCCGCCCTTTCCTCTTGCAGCTCTAATTGGCGCAACTCTTCTTCAGAGGGGGTCTTAGGCTGGGGCACATGCGTGGGAGCATCAGGCAAAGGTTTGGGAGATTCTGCAGGCACACCCCCACCCTCACATGCCAGAGGTGCTGGTGCACCCCCATCCTCAGATGCCGGTGCTCGTGCACCCCCATCCTCATCACCACTATCCAACGTCCCAGGGTACCTCATTTCTCTTCCCCAATGGGGCGGTGTTTGGCTGTCCTCCCAGTGCTCTGGCAACGGCTGACTATCCGATGAATCAGGCTGGGTATCATCAGGAATCACCTCAACTGGAGTAGAACCATTTGGTTTGGACTGAACCACTGTTTTTTCTTCATCTTCGGGCAGGGATTGGCTTGGCGGTTGGGTATCTCCTACTTGGCTATCCCCAGGGCAAACCACGGGGGCAGTGGCTTGGGCAGCTGCATGTGCAGCTTCTTCCTGCTCTTCTTCTAGTTCCTCTTTGCTAGCCGAAAAACCTTCCAGCAAGCGCTCACCCGATGTCTTATCTCCATTGGATGGTGATTGCAAGTCCTCTGCACTTTTCTTTCCTGCACGATTCGTGCCATAATATTAGCTTGTGGGGAAAAATTGCAATTTGTCAAAAATTTGTCGCCCCCAACCCCAGGGCTCGAAGCCCACCAGCCTTTCTTCGTCCACATGTGGCCCCGCAATGTCTGAACGATGAACTTGAGATCCTCCATCCTCGCGTGGCCTGACCTGGCCAAGCCGCTGTAGACTTTTTGATCATCAGAAGTGGTACCATAATATATATGTGAAAAGTAATATTGGTATCCAAAAATATTGGTACATATTACACATATGGATGCATGAATATGCACATGCCAATGGCCACACATGTGTATGCCCAAGCCTTGCATGCTGATTCCTTCTGGACACAAACATGATGGCCGAGCAAATGTTCCTTTGATTTTGGGCTTCGTTGCTCGCCCAATCCTGCAAACCGATGAAGTTTTTTTTTGACTTGACGCCCGTAGTAAGTTCAAATAAACATGTTAATTGGCGATGATGACATGTCAAAAATTTAATGTAGGGGTCCCTGTCCTCAATCTCAAACTTGGCTTTGCCGCGGCACAAAGGTCCCATGTCGGCGTGGAGCTGCAGGAGGGTGGCCTGCAAGCTGCTGTGAAGCAGCCGGGGTCACGGAAGGCACTGGAAAATTAGGCTGGTTTGCCTGAAAATGGCGGTGCCCCCATGGGGATTACTTTGCATTTTTGCCTACCTAGTCTTTGGGGTAAAAACCATTTTCAGGCAAATATCCCAATAATTCTATAAGCCGTACTAGGATGTACTAGGGGGGTATTGGGGAACAACTTTCCAAATGAAGTGGGAATGAAATAGATTGTTAGTGGAGCCTTGATCTCCGATTGCCATGGAAGGTCAGCAGCGAAAGTAGGAAGCCATTCCAGGTAAAACTCAGTTATTGTCCTCTTCCACCTGGATAGAAATCACAAAAAAAAGTGCCATTGGCGTGACCCCGGGGGAATGAACCTTTGCTGGTACAAGACAGTTTCAAAAAGGAATTGTAAAAATGAGGACGGGACAGTCTCTGCAGTGATGGCTTTCTCATCTTTCTCCGAAGTAGTGTCCAGGTTCACAAAGCTGAAATTACATGGCGCCTGACGTTAAGGCAAAGGAGTTCAAAATTACGGATAAACCATAATAAGCTTTAAATTGAGTTTTGATTTCCAAATCCAATGCATATGAATCTTCATGCACAAACCATGAGAGGGGGCCTGTTGTGATTTCAACCTTTTTTCCATCTTCTCTCTTAGAACGCATTTTTGTTTGCAAAGTTCATACCACCGTTTCTCCATGTAGTTCTTATCCTGGATCTTCCGCTCATAGAAGTCCTGCAGACCCACAGATAGGGTGATTATTTTAACTGATACTTCTAGCCCAAACCAATTTTGAAGATTTTGCTAAGTTGAAACATCGATCAATATCAACTAACAGGGATCCTTGAGCAGGGCCATCATATTCGCACGTGGCGGCGACGGCATGGTGCCCACACAAAACGGTGGACCCCCAACCACAGTTTTGGGACCCAGGAGCCAATCACTGCGAGACCCAGTAGCAAATCATTCCGTACTCAGCTAGTGCAGCGGGTTACAAAGAATGACCCTCTATCAAATATTGAGATTTCCACCTAAGTATCCCAAAACCATACCAAAGACACTAGCTGTGTGTTAGCACCAGGCAGTGCGCGACCCAGCTGGCAGGGCAGGGCAGGGCGAACCTGTAAATCCATTTCTAAGGCCTCAGCAGGAGAAAAATAGATCGGGGTCCTAATAATATTATGGGATATATGTGTGGTTTCAATTGTCGTATGGCCACATTTGTACTGAGTCAGGGGCGACTGGTGGAGTTACAAATGCGGGATGACCGGGATCGAGCAACAGGCATGGCTGCAAAGCTGTTGCCACATGGAGCAGTTGAAAATATGGTTGGATTATTTAATACATAATTTCATATATAATGATGGTCCCAAAAATGAAATTATAATATCTTCCAACCCTCAAATTTCTATTGCTCATAGCATAGTTTTAGTGCTTCGTAAGTGCAGAACTTGCAATATTGATGCCATGACCTGCCATGTTTAGTCATCGCCTTGTAGAAACAAGCAAAATGCTCAAGGCAAGCGAGCGATTCTCACCTCAGACCTGTGAAAATGATTTCAGGTGGTTTCCAAGAGATATGGGTATATATGGGGTACTTACTTTTGATGGACGTTCACTTTTGATGGACGTTATCAACTTTAGATGGCTGTTCTCCAAGTACCCCCCTAGCAGGGCTTTTGATGCACTAGGTATATATATATTGATACATATATATATATATATACATATATATATATATTTGGGAGTGACAAACATCCATTTACCAGTTGCAGGCGTACGGGGTGAACTGACCGATCCTTATATGGTGAGTAAACCAATGAACACTTGGTGATGTCAACCTGCCAAAATGGGGTGATCATCCAAATTTGATGCTTGGTTGATGGTTGGTGATTGGTCCGAAAAAAGAAGCAACATAAAGTGTATCATCATAGATGATAGTCATGAGAATGTAGCCCATGATTGATTAGTGGTACTACTGTGGATGGTTGCGAAATCCTGCATCACCTTGGATGGTGCAACCCTATAAATAGTGGGATAAACCATAGATCAATAAATAACTATTGGTATATAACTATTGGTAACTATAGTTGGTAACTATTGATAACTATAAAAAATAATGGGATTTTCTAGTGGGATAAACCATCTATCAACTGGGGCTTTCCGATTTCGCAACGGGGGATTGATCCTTCAAGAATGGGGCTGCAACTGACGCGGGCTGGCCATTGATAGCCATCCATCCAAGATGGGAAACCCGGGCGAGCTGGTCACCTGGACATGCTTTAGAGGATCCAATGATGATAACAACGATAATGAGGATCATGGCAATACATGATTTGTATATGATATGTATATGCTTAGGAAATAAAATCGGACTTTTGTAACTCCCAATCCGACCATGTTGGCAATGAACATGTTTTTTTCCGTTCAAAGGCCAGGACATTGTATGGCTTGTTGCAATATGGCTTTACTTGGAGCAGTTGGGATTAAATAATGGGTATGGCTGTGGTAACAAGCTTCATACGTTGGGATGTCAGCCCACTGGAACTGTTTGACCTGCCTTTGTAGGTCAAACACAAGGTACCTTGGTGAGCAGCAGCTATATTTAGGTGGATTCATCCCCCTAAAAAAATGGTCTCATGACGTCTCATGGGTCATAGGTATTGATCCTGGTAAACTTGACCCACATCTGGGACTGTTTGTGCAAAGCTGTGTGTTTGTCATGGAAATGATGAGAAACTGGGTATGTGATATGGTATATATATATATAATTACTATATAATATATCATACATACTATAAATTTGTTTAAACCAAATGATATACTAAGTTTACTCAGTGTTCTTAGTCAACATGTTGATGCTCGATCCTTTAAAGTAAAGTAATGTCATTGCTACTGCAATCTTCATGGCATGATGATACATGACAATACATATATATATATACACATGCATGTACACTATTTTATTGTGGTTTACATTTGCGGAATATCATAAACATTACAACCTTAACAGTTTATTATTGCTCAATCTTAGTTGTCCAATATTAATTGTGGTAAGTGAACAAAATTATTATACACACAGATATATTCATATATGTATATTAATGATAATATATATATATATATACACCTGTGTATATATATATATATATTATTGGACTGATTGGACAACAAATCGTTGCCCGACAGCCGGCGTGATCGCCGCAGATAGTGATCTCGGTGGACACCAGCAAGCCCGTTTGTGACAGCACGTTGCCGACGCCTCCGGTGACGGGTTCCTGGGTGAGGTCGTCTGGAAAATCAGTGGGTTTTTGCTATGAAGTACCCCAGGGCCGTAGGGCGAACATGGGCGAACCAAGATAGATCTGGAAACAAACATACATCAATTTGTAGATATTTTCCAATGAGAAACCATGGGTTTTCCACATCTATGTTTGTTCTATGGTAGGTTTGAGATAATCGCTGGGGGGGGTTGAAATCGCGGGTTTGAGTTGGAATGGGTACCCCAATGTTGTTTCCATTTTAACGAAGAAAATGAACTTCTTGGGATATCCAGTGGGAGAAAATGGGATATCTTTGGGTCTTTTGAGATAGTAAGAAGAGCTAGATCATGGAGCAAAAAACGGGCCAAAAAACGCACCAAACATGAGCCTGTTCCATGACCTGTTAAAAATGGTGACGTCGATACCCCACAAAACTTGGTGCCTGTTGAAGTTTATTACCCGGCCTGGTAATTTGTTACAGTTTGCGACATAGAACATTGCCCAGTCGAAATAGTTGAATTACCCATTAAAAATGGATAAACATGGTGATTTTCCATAGCTATGTTAGTTTACCAGAGGGTAAGGTTGGTATGAGGATAGTTGTAGCTGCCTACTACCAATGTACTCAATGTACATGCTTTGGCGGTACAACTTCGGGACATCTTGCAGAAATCAGTCCCTCGACATGAGGGTCTCATTATAGTGTTCCATGGCAATTTTTTATATGATTAGTCACTACACATGATGTTCCTGCAAAGTGGGGCCCCCTAGGCCCTAGATAGCTAAGTTGGTTTATAACTCCAATAACTATGGTTTATGGTACTTATAACTATAGTTATTGGGGCTTATAAAGCAACTTAGCTATCTTGGGGGGCCAACATTGTGGTTATTGTTACTATAATTCATTGTCATCCACGAACATCCAACTTCTCTGATCGAGGCTATGTGTCGCAGGGCAATCTCAATCTAGACGCAGGCGCGGAGTCAAAGGACAGATTAGAGCGACCTCAATAAAACGACCCCACCATAAATGATGGTCAGGTGGAATTATTTGGAGCTGCAGTTCCAGCGAACTAAGTGCATATATATATATAACCATAACAGTAATAGGGGTTATCACAACTTATGGGCGTCATTATACCAAAGCTACTGTATACCGATTAATACATAACTGCAACTGCACCCCCAAGGAACATGGATCTGTGATCGATGATTTCCCTGGGAATCCCCCATATCCCATTGTATCCCCATATAATCCACGTATGTTATCAGTTATCATCATTTCCCAACAAAAAGAATAGTCCACTGGGGGCGATAGCAACCAGGCTGCCGCTATCGAATCTATGAAGCTTCCCATGCCTCTAGCTGTCTCAGCGGCTCATGGTGCCCCTGGCGATCGGTTTGGATGCCGGCTTGGGGACCCCAAAGGGGGAAAAAACATGTGTTTGGCGATATATTCTGGTTGGTGGTTTGGAACATTTTTTATATGGGATGTCATCCTTCCCATTGACTTTCATATTTTCAAGATGGTTAAAACCACCAACCAGTATTTCTTGGATAGGCCACGAACAGTTTCAAGAATAAAAATCGTAAAGCATGATACGAGTCATACTTGATGGTTTGTGAGGGATTATGATAATTCATTGTGGGGACCCCTATAAACCTTTTACAACTGGGGAAATTCCACCTTTGAAATTGGTTGTGATATGCTTGTTGTCCGCTTAAGTGGAACCATTTCCAGGTGCCCCAAACAGTCAGTACATGAACAAAACAAAACAAAGTCGTCTAGAGAATCCACCATGACACTGTAATTTGCAACAGAAAATTGCAATTTCTCAATGCAGAGAATGAATATGATGACAAACCGGACAAACCACTGGAATTTCATGGGCACTATTTAAAATCCAGAATCCAAGTTCGGAAATTATCTGATGACAAATGAGGATATGTAATCATACATGTGTATCAGTCATATGTAGCATGATTTCTCCATTGTATTCCCATGAAATAGTTGGTTGATTCCCCAGACCTTTGTGGATCATTCAACCTTAAGAAACTGGGGCCCAACTGGGGATTATATTGAAACATTAGGGGATTCTACCAGTCAATGAGTTATATACCCAATTGTTGATATTCATAGATTCATAGCCAATCTCTGGCCCCCAATCTGAAATTCTTGAAATCTCGGCTCTACTACAGACATTCCACAAGCAAAAGCACTTCGCAAAAGCACCGTGCTTCGTCCACTTGGGGATTTCCCAGGATTCTGATGACGGGGTCGTCCAACACCTTGTTGGAGTTCGGGAACCTTCTCAACTTTCTGGCGCCGGATGAGTATGACTCCTGGCGGTGTTCGAAAAATTAGGCACCTGATCCATCCTCCCTTTGAAAACGTATCTGGCTTTGAAAACTATGGGGAAAAACAATCAAAAAATGTACTGTAAATTGTAAATATGTTGAACAACAAACGTATTTTTAGTTATTGCGACAAGGAAGCGGCCTATGTTTTGGAGGTAGGGGAACCATTTCCAGACAAACCCATCTGCACAATGGTTGGTGGTGTCATTTTATCTGCTTGCAACCCTATTGGTGATGATGAGCCCAATGCTCTTTTTGTTGGGTGGGTCAAAGCCATTAGTATTGAACACACATGAGCAAGAGAGGTTTACTAGGGGCTTATTAACCACCAACACCCACTAAGAAGAAAGAATCTCAACCATATATTATTGGGGGGGTTCGTGAAAAATCATCGATGGAAACGAGTGCCACTGCTGGCATGGAGGGTTTCACAAATGCTTCGACCTCTTACATTCACGGTTCTACCTTTTCCAGGGAAACCTAGCTGGGAAAGTCTGATATTCATTCCCCCCAGATGGTGTTCTGTGTAGCTTTTGACCCATCCCCAAATGATAGCGGGCCCCATTTTCTCTACATATCTGATCCACAAAGTACAAGATACACTTTCATTGTGCGATCAACAGACATTGTTTGTTTGTCAGAAGAACACCTTCTTGTTTCATCAGGGCCGCCAGATTTTCCATTTGGTCAAATCCATGCGTTAGCACAGGTACCGGCAAGTTTCAATCTCACATCGCTGTCTTTGCGAATTTTTGTGGTCAATGAACTTCATCTGGATAGGCCTTGTGTAGATGAACAGGTTTCAGCTTAGCGAATGCTAGACAGCAAACACTCTTATCCATAGCAAAATTTGGTATACCAAATATACCATGAACCTACCATTCGGCGATGATTTCGACAATCCATGTATGGTCAGATTGGGGATGGTTTACGCCTTGGTGGTATTGGAATTGTCACATTTTACAGATGAATTCCTTGCGCAGGGTATCTCAGATTGGCCAATTATCCATGAAACAAGGGCAAGAGAACCTGGCCCAGCAGTATCCAAGAGTAGCCCCAGGAAGGTCATCATATCTTCAATGTGTGTTGGTTTTTGTCACCCCATCTAATTGCTTCGATACGAATCCATCACAAACGCCAAGCTGGTTACTAAGCAACAGGCGCCTGTCATAAAATAAAATATAGATTCATAGATCCCAACATGTCTTGGTTGAATCTCCCAGTTTCCTTCATTCTTGGCTAAATCCCCCTTTTCTGGCCACCAGGGGTACTACCCGTCTCTGGCGGTTCAATTAATCAGCAGTTTTTTCAAACTGCTGAGGACATCAATCGCGCAGGGGAGATCGTGGGCGAGTCTGCCGTCACGGACGTGATTATTGAAGATGGTAAGGCTTTCGGGTCAGGTGATTGTTGGATATTGTTGCTACTTCGATGGTCTTTTCATCGACTGGGAACCATTGGGAACCCATGGATCTAGGTGGGGATATACTGATAATGTTGGATCCGGATAAGTAGCTAGGTTCTCCAAATGGCTAAACAAATCCAAATATGTGTTGCACCCTTGATTTGATCCGGTTCACTGTGGCAATCTGTTCGTGTGGAAAAAAACAAATCGTAGCCTTTTTTTCTGCGCAAAAATATCAAAAATGCTTGTCTCCCTGTCCTAAAAAGATCCGATCTCTTATTAAACCTGCATTAAAGAACAACCGTTCCTTTCTCTATCTCTTTCTCTTCCTATTTCTCATTATCTTCCTTTTCTCTTTCCCTTATTTCACCTTTCATCAAAAACTTGAGGTGCAAAAGGTAGCACAATCAAGATGCTGAACCCCACTCTCTACAAGTACTACCTGCCAGTACAAGTTCACCAGCAAATATAAGTTTTATTTAGATTTCAATTGTCGCCAAAATCCGTGCTTAAATGTATACTGTATGATCAAGTATGATCGTATCTTGAGGAACGGTATTTTGAATTTCAACTTTAAAGCATTCGTAAAGCATTTGTTTTTTTTTAGCGGGGGGCTACACACATTCGTCAGGACGGAACATTACAATGGGAATAATCCTATATAACCAGCAATGTGATACTTGGGTCCAGGAATGGAGGACTTACCTGCAAGACATGGCCTATTTTTTTTCAGCGAAAAGGATGGAATGATTTTCAGCAGTGGATGGAATGGCTCATTTCAGACAACCGCATCATCTATCATAATCTGCAAATCATGGTGTGGAAAATGGCAAATCATGATATTAACCATTATATGGTCATATTTCAATACCAGTATGATATGGAGAGTTGTTTCAGAACACATCATGATATTAACCATGATATTCACCATGATAAAACCAAATACTTGTGGTTGTTGATTATAATACCACTACCATACAATGACTGGTTGGTGGTTTGGAAGCCGTGAATGCCCAAATCACCTACCAGTGGTGCGGCGGTGCTTGCGAATCGAGGGTGGGTTTCGCTGTACTTGGCCATGGGACTGGAGTTACCAGTTGACTTTGGTGTGTGTTTGCCTGGTGATCGTATTAACATGGTGGCCACTTTGAAGTGTTGGGACCCTGGGCATGATGCTCACTGGCTGTCGACTGTTCACAATGGATGTTCATTTCAGGCTTCAGGTTTGTTGGATGGATCGGGTTCAACGTATAGCCTTTTGAATGTGGAATTTCGACGTCAGTTTCCTATCCCTTTGGTGGCAATTGATGAGAAGGCTTCGGTGATCAAACACTATCGTCCTAGCTGGGATTCCCTACATGATGTCATTGAGCTGTGTTCAGGGTTTGGTGGAATGACTCAAGGACTTTTAACCACTGGGTTTAGAACGGTTGCTGCGGTTGATTGCAATGACAAGTTCCTCAAATTGTATTCTTTGCAAGGGGATGCTGACTTGGTTTTGGGGGATGTGAATCATGTTTCAACTTTGCTTGAGCTCCGGAAAGTCTCACGTGGTGCCAGCACTTTGGCAGCGGGGTTTGCATGCCAGCCATTCTCAAGACTGGGCGATGAACGAGGTGGAGAAGATAGTAGATCCTTGTGCCTCAGGGGAATTCTGGCCATTGGATTTTACCTTCAGGTTCATGCAATTGTGTTGGAGTGTGTCCAGCCGGCCGCTCTCAATTCATATGTGCAACAAGAGATTGAAAAGTTCCAAAAGTGTACTGGTTATTTTTGCTCCCAACAAGACTTGCATTTGCAGCAAATCTGGCCAGCACGTAGATCTCGAGCCTGGTGGCTGATTACCTCTCCGCTTTTAGGAAAGATCCAGTTGGATGATTGGCCAAAGCACTTGATGGTGCCCACTGTTCGCCATTTGATTCCAGTTGTTTTGCCTTGGGATAAGCAGGATGAAGATGAATTGACCTTGACTGAGCGAGAAGTGGAAGCTTTTGGGGTTGGTACTGAAACTGTTCACAAGTATTTGCTCAATTTCGATGCATGTGCACCCTGTGCATTACATTCGTGGGGCTCCCAATTGCATGCATGTCAGTGTGGATGTAGAAGTGCGGGCCTATCATCTCACCGCTTACGTGAAAAGGGTTTGTTTGGATGCCTGCTGCAATCATGTCCCACTGAATTGCGAGAAAGCACATATCGACACCTCCATCCAAATGAGGTAATGATGTTGTGTGGTTATGATCCAATCATTGACTTTGGTCCAAACCCCCGTTTGACCCTGGCAGCCGCAGGTCAGATGGCAAGCCCCTTGCAGACAGCATGGGTATTCGCAACATTGAAAGAACGAATTGTGCAGATGCAGGGTGCTGACCTGCAATTCAAAGCTGAGGCTCAGTTGCATGCTTTCATGACATGGTTGGTAATGCGAGGCAGGCAGGTTTGGCCAGCAGTCCAAGAGCTGATCACTGACTCCAATTCGCTGTCCCTTGTACAGTTTTGGCAGTCCGTATCTGCCTTTTCCATGCATGAGCTGATGCATCCGCAGAGATGGCCAGATATCCCTCCAGTCACTTTGACTATTGCATCTGTTTTGGATCACATAATTCGCATGTCCCAGGCGTTGATTGCACATGTCCCATGTCCTTTGCCTGATGAAGATGCTGCCATGATTAATGATGATGAAAATGGTATTGAAGATGAGCCAACACCGTGGATTGATCCGATTCATGATGATGCTTTGCTTTTCCCTGCACCTTCAGAGACCCAGTGCATTGTTTTTCTTGCCAAGGAAGCAACTGAGCCGATTCAGGTGTCAGTGAAAGCAGGTGGAACTGTGTCCGAGCTCATCCGTGCCCAAGAAAAGCTGATTGGTCCCATGCAGGTTGAGAAAGTCTTTGCTCAAGATGGTGGTGAAGTCTCTCTGTCCCATGCACTTTTGCCTGGTCAGGTCTTATGCATCCAATGTACAGATGTCTTTCAAAGCAGTCCCAAGCCAGAAATGCCGAGCCCAAGAATGAATGATGAATCACATGATTGTCCCTTGGAGTGCAATGTGTCCGTGTCCGGTCCTGTCTGTCCGCCTGATGGAGTCTTGCCTGTTGTAGCTGACATTAGCCCAACAGTCCCATGGACATGTTTGCCCCATGCAACGGAGAAGCAGATGGTTGTTGAGCCTCTAGTGAAAGAGGTGTTGAAGCCTCCAGCCGTGCAGCCCAGTGCGATGGTCAATGATTCATGGATTTCCGCAGCGCCCCTCCTTGGCCTTCAGTCTCACCAGTTTCTCAACCTGAAAGTGCCCAGTGTGGTGGTCAACAAACATCTGGAAGCGTTGAGAGGGCAGGCTATTTCAGCTGCTGACCGAAAAATCATCTTGGAACATCAGGAAGGAATGTGGGCTGAGGATGAATTTGGTCACCATATTGGCTTGTTGTTGCAGCTTTGCGAAAATCACAATTTTGCCCCTCCGATCCAAACTGATCGCAATCACATGATGCTGGACCCTTTGCTTTTGACAGGCTGGGCCAACCATGGTCGTGAATGGAGTCATGCCTGGACCCGAAATCACCCTGAAATCAAAAAGGAAGGGGTCATTGTCATTTCTGCCTGTATGATTGATGGTCATTGGATTCCGGTGGTTTTGACCCCCAATGGAGATGTGCTGCAGTTTTGCACATGGGATGCTCCAGCGCACAGTCATGATGCACTCAATGTGGTAGTTGAATCGATTGCACATGGGCTGGGGTTCTCACAAGTGTCAATTCTGCGACACCAGAGGATCTTCTTTTCCTCTGACAAATGTGGAGCCTTGGCAATGGCTTTCCTGCATCACACGGTTTTCAATTCTATGCTCCCAACATGTGCTGAAGAGGCTGACATTGTACATGATCGACTGCGAGCAGTCTTCATGCGTTTTGTTGAGGGATCGACATTGTGTCCACGACCATGGGTATGGGGAGCAGGTGACAGGGAGGATGATGCTCCATTTGCAAATGAACCGGGCTGCTCTTCGACAGCATGTCCCGGACCAGCACAGAGACCCATCTCTGAAACCAGTCATTCCCACCAATGCATGCCTAATGAGCAAAGAATGGATCTCCTGAGGGAGAAAGGAAAACAATGGGGTGATGATGAGATCCGATTTCATGTGCGACATTTGCTTGAACACCCGAAGAATGTCACAACCAATACGTATGCAGTCATACCTGGATTTGTGATGATGGATCCGTTGCTTCTTTCGACTTGGGAGACCATTGGACCTGCCCTGTGTGAAGCTTGGTGTCGGCGAAACATGGAGGTTCCAACCAAGGGATTTCATATTGTCGCTGTTTTCATTCATGCTGAGCACTGGTTTCCAATTTGGATTGTACCGCATGGTGTGACATTGGTTGCGCATGTCATTGAGGATGCACTGGTGGATTATCAGATCTTGCAGCCCATGCTGGCAGTACTGCGTGCCCAATTTGCTTTTCATGCGAGTGTGTTGCATACCATTCCCAATTTGTTGCCGCAACATGACATGTGTGGAGCTGCTGCCATCGCTTTCCTGGGCCATGTCATGGTGGGTGCTGATCTGCCGCAGACACTTGAGGACCTTAGCGATTATCATGCGAACATGAAAGCTGCTTTTGTCCAAGCCTTGTTTGCAGGTCAATGTTGTATTTGTCCGGTTTCCTGGGGTCTTGGAATTGCCAGTGGTCTTGTCCAGTCTTTGTCTGATGAGCTCCAAAAGCATGGTGTCCCAGAGTCTTTGTCCAACCAACGTGCACAGCAGGCCATTCGTGCGATCGGGTCTGATCAGATTCAGCAGGCCATGAAGGCCAAAAATGTGTGGAGGTCTTTGAAAGCACTGGGCAACAATGCGAGATTCCAGTTTATCTTGCCCACAGAGCTGGTTGAGGCTGCAGCCAACAACAAATCTGCGCCGGTCGGCAAACGTGCCAAGATGTCTGGACCCAAAGTTCGCCCAGTATTGCCAGAAGCGGTTGACCCCATGAAGCTGTCGCTGCCTGAAGGGGTCTTCCAATCACAAGGCAAACCGGTTCCTCAAATTGTTCCCCACCAGCTTGGTCCCTTGGCTTGTGGAGTTGCACTGATCACGTTGGAGGAAGCCTTGCCATACTTGAAGTCTGGCAAGCAGGTTTCGAATGACCCCCTTGCCATTGCTGTCCTCCTGCCACCAGGTGAAGAATTGGAAACTGTGCTGCCTCACACTAAGGTACTGACTCCATGTGTCTGCATTGCGAACAATGAGCCACTTCTGGTAGAGGCCACTGTGGTGCAATTGGGAAGTGAGTTTGTTGAAAAGAGGGTGATGCCTACCACTATTTCACTGGACCAATTGGATGTCGTAACGGTGAAGGTCATGGTTTACAAAGATGAGTATCCACTGCAATGGGATGAGTTCACAGCTGCCCCGATCAAGCAGTTGGTTCGCATTTTCCCGATCTTGACTCGATGTTTGGCTGTGGGATGTCAGTGTGACCAGTGGCACAATGTTGACCAACTTCCTTTGAAGGACCCACTGATGGACGTATGGAGGAAGCAGTTCCTCACCATGGGTTTTAAACAAACCAATGCATCCAAATCTGAGCTGTTCTCGGTGTGCTTGCGAGTCCCAATGACCATCTTGCAGACCTTGCTTTCCATGAGTGGGGCCTCAGGTGCCTTCACTGAGCCACGTACGCCAGATGGAAAAGAGGTACTCACTCAGTATGTCGTGGTGTGGGCCCCGAAAATGTCCCCAAGTGAGCTCACCCACCTGAAACAAACTAACCCGGCAGTGGTAGGCATTGCGAGGCTGGGCGACCGCCGTGGCCTCCGTGTTCTGGCTGAGCAAGCTTCCAAGATTCATGAGATGCTGCGACCTGAAACCGCGTTTCTTCCAGGAGGACCAAAGAGCCAATTTTTGGCGGGGCCGTTTCCGTGGGGAGCAGATCGACAAAGTATCTGTAAGGCTTTTCGCCAAGCAGGTTGGAATGTTAAGGCTTTGCAGCCAATGCAGCCAGTGCCAGGAAGAGGAACCATGTGGGTCCTACAGTCTGTGGACCCACCTCCACAGGCGATTTTTCACATGTCACAAGGTGAGGTGGTGGTCACAAAGCACAAGCAGCCTGAGTCTGCGGCCAAACGTATGCAGGTTTCAGTTGGGTCGGCTAGCACACTGAGCCTTTGCGCCTCTACTCCTGTTGCTTCCAGTGCTGAGAATGATCCATGGATTCAAGCTGATCCATGGGGAGGGTATAAAGGTCGTGCCTTGCAGAGTACAACAAATGTGTCTGAAGGTTTGCAACAGCTGGAAGATCGCATTCAGTCAGCAGTGATGGCTAAGATCCCTGCTACCATGGAACATGACCTGCCTGAGCGCCTGACCACCCTTGAGAACCAGGTGTCGATGTTGATGTCCAAGAACCAAACCATTGAAGGCCAATTCACAGATTTTTCGAATCAGACATCCCAGCAGTTTGCCGTGGTCCAGCAGCAAATCCACCAACAGAGTCAGACCCTGCATGGACAGCTCGAGAGCCATACGCAGAGCGTGCAAGCGATGTTCGAATCCCAGATGCATCAGATTCGCAACTTGCTGTCAAAACGTCCCAGAGATGAACAGGCGATGGAGTGACGGTTTGGGGAAGGGTCTAGGCCTTGCCAAGGCTTTCAGGTGATTGGTCTTTTCATGGCCATGGTTTTGCTTTGGTTGTGCTTTGGTTTGTCTGGGACCCTTATCCCCATGGCTCTTGCTTGTCCGGTTTGGAAGTGGATGAAGGTTGCTGAAACGGTACGAGTTTTCTCCTGCCGTCAAACGATGATCATGGTCTTACTGCTTGGAATGTTCCGCATAGGGGAGGCTGCAAACCCTGGACCGTCTGTCCAATTTGCAGGTGATGTTTTCTCTTTGGGTACATTCAATCCTTCGGGGTTGCGTAACAAAGCCAACTATGTTCAGTCACAGCTGTCCTTTGGGGATATTTGGACGATAGCTGAAACACATTTTTATGGAAAAGATGTCTCACGTTTTCGTGCAGGTTTGCAAGCTGTCAAGTCGGATTTCAAGTATTGCCTGGCTGATCAAACCTCGCTGCACAAATCATTGACTTCCCAGAATTCTTGGAAGGGTGTGGCAGTTTTGTCTCGTCATCCCACCCGTGCCATTCCGTCGAGTGTTCCACCCTGTGTACAGAACTCTGGCAGAGCTTTGCTTTTCACGACTCTTTTGGGTGACACATGGGTGTCTGGTGCTGCCATGTATGGAGAACCCAATAGTCATCACTACCCTGCCTTCCAGCGTAACAATGAAGTCCTCCTTCATCACGTTGCCTCACATGTTTGCAATTTGTGTGTTGGTCCCCGCTTCATTGCTGGAGACTTAAATGTGGTCCAAAACTCACTACCGGCATTTGGTTTGCTGCAACAGGCTGGGTTTAGGGAAATCCAGGACATTGCACTGGAGAGATGGGGATTCCCTGTTCAAGCCACTTGTAAAGGTAAAACTCGCCCTGATTTCCTTTATGTGTCGCCAGAATTGGCGGACTTGTTGCTTGAAGTGGAAGTCTTGCATGATGTCTGGCCTGACCACTCGGTGTTGTATGGGCGGTTTAGATGCTTGACGGTGGCCCCTTCACTCTGGGTCTGGCCGACACCTTCTCAATTTCCTTGGCCTCAGAACTTTGCCACTACTGCTGTTTGGCCCACTGATGCTGACAATATGACTCATGCCTATGCTGACTTGTGGAAACAAATCGAATGTGATGCTGCAGCAGCTTTGCCTTACCCCATTCAGAAACAGATGTTTGGTCGAGGCAGTCGGACTGCGCCTTGCAAAACCAAGGGTTCCTCTTGTGCTCCTGTCAAAGTTGGCCGTAAAGGTGATTTCCAACCGGAATTTTGTGGGACTTCTCTGCGGCATGCACAGTGGATCCGTCAGACACGCCGGATTCAAGCGTTTGCTCGGCTTGCAACCAATCCTGACCCTCGCCTCGGACCCCAGAAAGCTGAGGCATGGGGAGCGATTTTACGTGCCAAGGGTTTTTTCCCAACCTATGCTGAATGGTGGATAACCTGTGGCTTCAAAACCAGTCTTGCCCCGGGGGTGTGCCCAGTTATTCCGCCTGAAGCTAGTCTTGCGCAAGCCATGTTTGACTCAATGGTGATGGCTGTCAGGAATCTTGAGGCAGATCTCAGACGCACATCCAGGCAATACGCCAGGTTTCGGCGTGATCAAAACCCAAATTTAGTTTTTGCTGACATCAGACCACAAGCGGTACCAGGGGTTGACATTTTGCTGCAACCTATCAGGGCCGTTGTTGAGAATGTGCAACCAGATGAGGGTTTGATTGTTTTGGATAGGCCATGTGATTTCTTGCCTGACAAGGTGATTTCTTGTGATGGGAAGCCATTGAATGTCATTCACCATGAACATGATGCGTTGTGGGTTGAAGATGTGCAACAGGTCCCCATTGGTGGTGAGATTTGCCAAACCAAAACAGTTGGTAGCCATGTTGAACTTGAACAGGAATTTGTGCAGGCCTGGCGTAGCCGATGGATGCGACATGCCACAGTTCCTCCTGAGCGGTGGAATGACATTGTCAATTTTGCCAAGCGGTTTTTGCCACGGATGCCCATGGTTTGGGATGCTCTGACGCCAGCTGATATTCGCCAGGTCGTGGCTCGAAAGAAACGCACTACTGCGCATGGTTTTGATGGTGTGACGCTGGCAGATTTGCAAAGCATGCCTGAACCAGTACTTCTAGCGTTTTGCCAAATGCTCCAGCAGTCGGAAAAAACTGGCCAGTGGCCGTCACAACTGGTTGATGGGAAGGTGGTTAGTCTTGCAAAGGTCTCTTCACCAGGGTCTCCATCCGACTTTCGACCAATCACCATTTTCAGTTTGTTGTACCGGGTCTGGAGCTCCCACCACTCACGCAAAGCACTGGCCAGCATTGATCAGATTCTCCCTGACACTTTGTATGGCTCTCGTCCTGGGCGTTATGCTGCGCAAGTTTGGGCAAAACTACTTTGGTCGGTAGAACATGCATTTCAGGAAACGATTGATCTCACTGGCTTGGTGGCGGACTTGCAAAAGGCCTTTAACCTGATACCACGGCTTGTGGTTTTTGAAATTGCTGGCCACTTGGGTCTTCCGGGTGGAGTGCTGTTAGCTTGGGCGGGTGCTTTGCAACAAATGAAACGGAGGTTTGTGCTGCGTGGTTCCTTGACCGTTGGGGTGCCTAGTGTTACTGGTTTTCCAGAAGGTTGTGGATTGAGCTGTGTGGCAATGCTGCTCATTGACTTTGCGTTCCACCGATGGCATCAGCAGTTTTTTCCTTTGTGCACTGCCCTTTCTTATGTTGATGATTGGCAACTCATCTGTCCGCATAGTACAATGTTGGAGAGGGCCAAGTTTTGCCTCGAGAAGTTTGTC
This sequence comes from Cladocopium goreaui, assembly GCA_947184155.2. Classification (NCBI taxonomy): domain Eukaryota; class Dinophyceae; order Suessiales; family Symbiodiniaceae; genus Cladocopium; species Cladocopium goreaui. The sequence continues at coordinate 66,402 of CAMXCT020002498.1, read as the reverse complement.
CAGGCTGTTGATCTAAAGATGGACCCCAAGAAGTCCTATGCTTGGTCCGTCACGGGTGAAGGTCGTCACAGACTTCGGCAACAAGGGTTCTCAGTTGTTCTTGCGGCAAAGAATTTGGGTGCCCATGTGCAAGTGTCACGAAAACACACTAATGCCTCATTGATGGATCGGGTTCAGTCAGTTGTTGATGTGTGGCCCAAGCTTCGACTCTCTGCTTGCCGATATGCGACCAAGGTGCGGTCATTATTGGTTGCTGCATGGCCGAAAGCGCTGCATGCTATCACTGCAACTACCATTAGTGATGCTGCCATGCATAGCCTACGCACAGGAGCAATGAAAGGCTTGAATGCAGATAATGCGGGCAGCAATTGTTGGCTGCAATTGGGCATGATTGAACACCCGTTGACAGACCCTCAGTTTTGGGCGATTGTGCAAACCATCAGATGTGCCAGGGACTGTGGTGACCCGCAACAGATTTGTCATGCGATTGGTTTGCTTATTAGCGATCCTGAGGTTTTGCCTGTGAACTGTATCACCTCCACGTTGCTCTCTCGTTTGCATATTTTGAGCTGGCGCATTGATGAATGTGGGGTGGTCCATGATGATTTTGGCTCCTTTTCGCTCTTTGAAGCGTCCTTGGCGGAAGTGACTTTTCGGGCTCAATGGGCTTGGCAAAAGGTAGTGGCTCAACAGGTGGCTCATCGACCAGGGTTCGTGAACCTGCACCAGGCTGATGCTCCTGACACGCGAAGTTTTTTGCGGGGTTTGCCGGCTGATGAAGTAGAGGTGTTTCATCGATGCTTGAATGGAAGCCACATAACTCAAGATGGTAAAGTGCATTGCCAAGAGGGTGGAACGGAGGTTTGTCCATTTTGTCAATGTGGCGACTCGCGATTCCATCGTTTTTGGGTCTGTGAGCGATTTGAGAGTGAGCGACAGCACATCTCTGGTGATATTAGACAGTTGATCCCTTCTCTTCCTGACTTCCTCACTGGATATGGCTGGAGTATGAAGCCTCACACTTTGCAGCCCTGGCTCCATTGGTTGGATTCCATTGTGGTACCTGCTGCACAACCTAGTTTGCCACTTGATTGTGATTTGCACCTTTTCACTGATGGGAGCTGCATGAACCAGGCGTTTCCAACCTGCCGCCTTGCGGCGTGGGCAGTGGTGTGTGCGTTTCATGACCCCATGCATAGTCAGGTGGTAGATAAGGGGCCTCTACCGGGCATTCTGCAAAGTTCATATCGTGCTGAGATTTTTGCGGTGTTGCGTGCCTTAGAATTTGCTCGCCTTCAGCAATGTAGGGTTTTCCTGTGGTGTGATTGTAGTGCAGTGGTACGCAAAATCACAAGACTGCTGAATGGATATGAGCCGAAGCCGAACAGCCCGCATGCTGATTTGTGGTGTCAGATTTTCACATGTTTGCAAGATTTTGGCCCCGGTCAGATTCAGATCACGAAAGTTGCTGCTCACAGGTCACGTGCCAGTGCAGAAAGTCCACTTGAGGAATGGTGTTTTGTCCATAATGCTCTGGCCGATCAAGCAGCGCTTCAAGCACAATGGGAACGCCCGGCTCATGTTTGGCAATTGTTTGAGAAACATGTGATGTCCACTCTGGCATGTCAGCGGATTTCAAGGGAAGTGCAGCATGTTCTTTTGAAAATCAGCAAAGCTGTTTTGCGTGAGCATCATGACCCTGAAGGAGTGCCGCGTGAGGATTTGGCGATTTCACCGCCTGTTCCGTATGATGCTTGGAAGCCGCTCTCTGCTCTGACAATTCCGCCTGCGGCGGTCCGATGGTATGGTGACGAGGTGGTGAGACAGGTGGTTTCCTGGTTCTGGGGTGAGGCATTTCAAAGTTCTTTTCCTGTTGTGTGGGTTTCGCAATTCCAGTTGTACATCGATTTCATGTTAGCTGGTGAACAGGGTCCTACAAAAATCCATGCATGGCAAGCAGGAAGACTCACGCCGCACCTTGATATCCTGAATATTCCTTTTCAGAAAAGATCCAGGTGGCTGGGCAAGGTCCTCAAAGAGTGTCTCAGGCATTGTGGCCATAAATTGACATACAGGTATTGCCGTCCTGTCTCAGAAGCCTTTAACTTACATACCAGTTGCCTTGCGGTGCCATGGAATCCTGTCAGACTTCAAGCCATTGACGAGTGGGTGTTAAAGCTGGTGCCTGCTGGCATCCATAGGACCTCAAAGGCTGTTGAAAGTTTGCCGATCGCTTGCAAAGATGAGCGTTTTGCACAGGTTTGGATTTCATTGGCCTAGGCATACCGAAAGAGGAATGCCAGCGTCAGACTCTGGCATTGCTGTCGACAAATGGAGACAAATGGTGGTTTGGAACATTACTTATTTTTCCATGCATTGGGAATGTCATAATCCCAACTGACGAACTCCATCATTTTTCAGAGGGGTAGGTATACCACCAACCAGCAACGATATTAATAATCATTATCAACCATTATCAACCATTATCAACCATTATCAACCATTATCAACAACCATTATCAACCAGTATTATCAACCATTATCATCATAAATCCATATAAATCCCCTAGAAATGACCCCATTTTCATCCATAGCTTCCATAGCAAACTGTTAGTCATAACCAGAGGGTAACTCATTCGACCAATGGTCATTCCAGGATCCGATTGATTGGAGGTACCAATCCCATAGAAAAAAGGCCTATTAGATTATTAGTAAGGCCTACATTTCAGGGAATATCCCCAGCAAAATATGGCCATATCTTACTAACATATTGATGCTTATCTAACAGAATAGCAAAATATCCCCTGGCCAAAATATGGCCAAACATATGGTACAGTACTGGTACCTCCATCTGTTGGATCCTGAAATCAGGTGATCCACTGGGAGACGGTCTCCAATCAGCTCCCTGAGTGCAGGTGGAAAAAGCATGGACAAGCCTAGTGAATGTAGGGGAAGACGGGAAGACCAGCCAAATTTGCCGATTTGACACGACGTTAACACGATTTATCTATGTTTCTCTCAATTGTCCTCATTCAACATACAATTTGCACCAATCTTGAAGCACACCCAAATCATATAAAAAAGGGAAAAAAAACAATCATGGTTTCCTGATACTTCGTTAGATTCCGTTAGATCATCTCAGTACGTGGCAAAACGTATGGTTTCAAAGAAACACATTGACATGTTGCAGCAAAAATGCCGCAATACCTTGGAAAGGTCCTATCCTTTCATGGATGGGTCATGGATAAGGCAGATTGAGCATCAACTGTTTAAAACTGCATTATCACCTACCGAGAGACGAAAGATGCTGGTTCCAAAAAACAATGAGAAATTTGTTTTCTTGAAACAGACTTACTGCAGTTGCAGTAGTTTTTAGTTGTTATGACCTATGAAAAAGGACAAGGCCACTTCCTGCAGTGTGGCATGCCTGAAACCATATCTCAAACCAATGTGGATTTGTCTGAATTTTGCTGGGGAAAACTATCCAAATTTGATGGTTGATCATCATTTTGAGTAAAATATAAATTTTGCGGTCTACCCAATTTTTAGACAAACTGCTGCGTTTTATTGTGTAAAAAAAAGCTGTACCCTAACCTTCAGTCGGATCATCATCTGACTGCAACGATTTTCCAATGAAGAATAGGAATGACACAAGTTAATCTAGTTGGTGATTTAGAACATGTTTTATTTTCCAAAATAGTTGGGATGATGATCCAATCTGACTAATATTTTTCAGGGGGGGTAGGTATACCACCAGCCAGGAATCCAGCAAATGGGTCTTAGTTTATCCACCAGTTCTTGGGTTTTCAGAATGTACTTTTGAGAGACATGTGGATGGGTCAAATTGTCAAATGTCAGCACCGGCAGGAAAAATTATCAATTGCTATTACTAATTAATTTCCATGTCTCTGGGTCAATTTTGATATGCACCCATATCTCCCTTTTTGATTCTTGGCACCAAATCATGGTCATCCCCCCATTAATAGCAGTTTAATGCAGTTTATCATCACGAACGATTTTGATCATCATACGTCATCAATCCCATGTAATGTGACCATGGCACATGCTGTTGATTGCTGCCTATTTCCTACTGGAAGTGTCGAGGATAGGTCCGACGGTCCTGGAGTCCTCAGTCATTACCATATCCCGAAAAAACGGCTAGGTGGTAACCGTGATCATTTCCCTGGATCTATCTCGAACACATTGGCTGCAAATCAAAACTTGAACACCCCATGTGTTGACAAAAAATTGCCTAATGTTTGGACATGTTTTCGCTATTTTTGCCAATGTTTCATGTTTGTATTGTCTATCCTATGGAAACTGGAGGTGACCGAAGGGGAGTATCCCATGAAATAATCAAATTATCAACAGGCACACTTCACTACATCCCAAAATGTCCTCATCTATGTTCCATAATGCACATTATATATATATATATACATACACGTATATATAATATGATATTATGTATATGTATACGTATATATATATATCCCATAAAATCCGACAAAAAAAAAGACACAAGTCCCATCAACTCCCAGAGATCTCTGGTCACTTGTTCCGATCACAGAGTGGACCGCATCAGGCAGGTGGACCTAAGCCAAGCCATGCAAAACCGACCCGCCTGCAAGACAGCTGTGGAGGAGTCGAATCGGACGACTGGGACCCAGTGGGACCATTTCCCCTCAAAGGTGGCCATGGGATTCCTCGCGTATCAACGATCACTGGTTGGTGGTGATTGGAACCATGGAATTTTATGACTTTCCATAGATTGGGAATTTCATCATCCCAACTGACGAACTCCATCATTTTTCAGAGGGGTTGAAACCACCAACCAGATCATTTTTATATATGGTTTAATAGGAAAATCAATGAACATCATCTGAAAAATAGTGGATTTTCCATTGCCGTGTTTGATTGCGAGGGTATCCTGCAAAAAATGAAGGCAAACTTGGGGATTTGAAACCATGAAAGACAGGGTTTCATCACCTGGGGAGATAATTGGTACATGATGATTTGTCATTGGGTGAAAAGCTAGTTGGTTCAGTGGGATTATTGCCAGCCGCAATTGAACCTCTCTTAACCAATCAGTAGAAAGGAATGAAAGCCATGGAGGAGATCATTTGGATAAAAAAACATTTTGGGTTTCCATCGTTTCGGGGAAAATCATGAAAATCCTTGTGTGTCAACCACGGTAAAGCAACTGGTGATGGCTCTGTTTCTTGGATGAAGCTGTTTCTTGGATGGAAACCCAATAATTCCGCGCCATCAAAAACTCTGGAAATCACAGCAATGTCAAGGTCGCAGACGTCGCTGTAAATGATACAAGGGAAGTTTCCCAAAATGATATCATTTGCGGAAGGTTCGCGAAAGGTTGGCGAAAGGCGAGTCTGCAAGGATCCCACCTTGGCCCAAAATGGTCTAGTTTGTCTTGCAATGTTGCCACTGCAAAAACCCTTCAAAGTCTTTTCAACTTGTGTTTCTGTTGTCGGGCAGTCTGTAAATCGACTTAGGCCAATGCTTCTGTAAATCTTTATTACGAACTTATGCACACGAAAACATGATCATAATTCCCTATCCCGATTCTGGGGCGCGAAAGGTTCGCGAAAGGGCGGCGGTTTTGGGGATGTGAACCAACAACAACGGGATGGTATGAAAAATCACCGCTAATCCCACTACCCTCTGCTACTCAAACATGGCAATCGAAATCCACCTATATTATAGATGATTTATATATACAATGTGAGGCCCCCCAGTTATAAGTTGGTTTATAAACCCCAGTAACTATAGTTATACGTACCATAAACCATAGTTATTGGAGTTATAAACCAACTTAGCTATCTTGGGGGCCTCACATTGTATATATATATATATATTATATACATATATATATAGAGATACCCATCTAGTTCGGGGATCTCCCGGCTAGGCATGTTGCATGATATGCTAGTTGCCTGTGTGTCCATGGGGTGCCATCTTGGACCAAGGATGGTGATCGAAATTTCAGGGCCAAACCCAAGATGTTTATGGAGGTGAACATCCTTTGAAACAATTCTTCCATTACTGTTCTACAACCCATAGGATCCATGTATGGTATATATGCTAACATTGGGGGTATATTGATGGTAAATGTTACCATATGTAGCATACATGGATCCTATGGGTTAGAAGTTCTATTTGTTACATATATATGTTTCTAATGTTTTCCAAATATGTTGATTCTTCGGCGACTTTCTCTCCATTCTCAGGATGTAACTGGGCCAGGCATTTTATTTGGATCGGCCATCAAAGGGCCATCCCAGTAGGCTGCACGCACTCGTTTTTGTGCGATCTTAACAACGTGCCTTAAATGCCAAGAGCAACAGAAATGCTGCAACATGTGATAGTTTGATATACCCTCCGGTAATTTAACATAGCTATTGAAAATGACCATTTATAGTGGATTTTCCCATTAAAAATGGTGATTTTCCATAGTTATGTTAATTTACCAGAGGGTAAAACTTACAACATGTTTCTTATGGTCCATGGTAGAATCATGTAGAATCACCAGAAAATCACCTCGACATCATGAATGATGATCACCAGTTTTTTTCACTGCAGGAACTGTTCTCAAAGGCTCCAGCTTATAGCTCCTTGGCGGTGCAGTTTTTCAGATCTTGAATCCACGGAGTTGCTCGTTCTGTGGATTGCCATAGGTCCTACGGCGATTCGAATCACCATCTTTATCTCCTTCTTTTGGTATCGGTGGGACACTCAGTGGGATTCCTGGGATAGGTGAGTTGTTGAGATCCAAAGAGGCTAGCAACATGTTGATTTCAAAAACTTTTTACGCTACGTTTTACGCTCATCTACATTGCAGTTCTACTGCCTGTCGTATCTGTTGGTGATGTATTTTGTTATTCCAAGACATGCTCAAGGCCTTCTTTTTTTGTGGGGTTGATGCAACCAACAAAACTGTGGGCATTTCTTGAATCCTTTGGAAACGGGAAGATGACCGACTAAAAGATGTCAAGAGACCTCCTTGATCAGGGTCATCTCGTGCACCCAAAATTGTATCATTTCCAGCGAAAAATCGTCCAAGTCATTGTACCGAATTGTACCTCCCCTTAATTGGTACCTCAACTTTTACATGTTCCTTGGTTGAACCAAACAATGTTTGCTCACCATCCATGATTACTTGCCAGGTGTATATTTTGTTGTTGATTGCTAACTATTGTATATGTTCTTCCAACATGTTTGTAGAGAGCGGCTGGCTTCGATGATGTTTGGTTCTTCATCCCTTACTGCACTTGGGAGCTGTACGTAGACCTTGGGTAATCCATGGTAATCCATGGTAGTCCATAATGATTGCTGGTTGAAGTTCTTGATATTCAATGACTGGTTGGTGCTTTGGAACATTTTTTATCCATATTATATGGGATGTCATCCTTCCCATTGACGAACTCATATTTTTCCAAGATGGTTAAAACATGTTAAAACCACCAACCAGGTGATATTCTCAATATTTCTCAATGATGTTCCTATCATTCGCAGTCGCAGAATGTTGTGATTTCTGATTCGACGACCCCTAGGTCATCCAACAGCCATAAAATGAGGTGTCAAAAATTCATTGCCATTTCATAGGTGAATATCCCGCTCCATACTTACCATATATATATAGTGTATTCGTAGTGTTTTTGTTCACATTCAAAGATTCAAAAAATGGGTTTCATTTTGTGGAAAGATGTGGAAAGTCTCTTACGTTCCAAGAATTGGTTGATCACTGTAGATGATTCCTGCTTAAGAAAATCGCATCAACGTGCAATTCCCATTGTCACGGGTATCTGTAATGGTAAATGGAAACATATATTATACATATATATATATATACATATACAACCTTGGCCAATACACTACTAGTAATGATAATATATAGTAATATATATAATATTAATATTATGTAAAGTGGTTGTATCAGTTTGTACAGGGTTTATATGATTTATACGATAAGATGTATATTATCATGTTCTCATCTTACGTATCTCCATTTTCGCCCAGGACGGAGCTGGCTCTAGAGCTGCTTGAGGAAGATAGCCGATGGACGGATGCAGAGGCGCCAGAGCGCGAGTCACGGGTGGCGTCGAGCAGGGGGGTGTTTAAGGAAGATGTCTTGGGGATTTCATAATGACAACTAGGGATTTGAAATGATTTGAACAATGAGTTGTAATGAACATATATATATATTATAATAGTAACTGACAAAATTATTGTAATACTAATTTAGTTTTGCTTCGCCTTGGCCTTTCCGAGGGGTGTGCAAAACCTTCATAACCGATAGGGGACGACCCTATACCGATACCATCCGATACCACTGTTTTGCATGAATCGCCTGAAAGTCTGTGAACGCAGAAATTTTCACTACCGATAGGGGACCACCCTGATTTGCGCATCAAAATAAACAATGATTTTGTCCGCCATTCATATATATATACATTATGATATCCACAATGGATGTGGGTTTGTAAGAAGTTTGCAGATGAGTTTCACCACAGCAACTCCTGTCGGAAAGTCATGTGGGATTGTCCCAATGTTCCATCATCACCACATGGCACTGGCGGCTACCATATAGTCAGAGGTAGAGACACCAATCACTGTCATGCGAAAAAAAACTTGTATATCAATTGTCATATATCTGCAGTATGTGTTTGTTGTTACATGCACTAATATAGTGCACCAGACTATGATACATGCTGATTTGTCACAAGTAATCCATGATCTGGCATCATATATTTATATGACAGGTATTGTAGATATTGCGTTTATCGGTCCTGACAGCCATCTAGTACTCGTATTTGTTTGTCATTAATGTCATGGGGATTCAAGCAACCCGTTCATCTGTTATTTAGGGCTAATTCAGCAGCAACAATCACTACGAATGCCTTACCAACCATCCATTTTTGGGGGGTACCTTTGGGGTTGTTGGTGGAATCCACCTTTATAAGATTTTATAAGTCTATTAGTCTATTAATTATACCCCCCTATGTTTATAAGACTATTAGTAGTCTATTATACCCCCCTATGTCCCTACAATGAGACTATATGAAAGGCTAGTAGATATCCCAATGGATAAGATCCTGTTCATCCAACAGGAGGATTGATGGCTAGTTAATATTCCCACATCTGTCCCCACATCTTCCCAAGATCCCAACCTTTATTACATAGGGGTTCCTACCATGTGGGGCCCTCAAGATAGCTAAGTTGGTATAGTGCAACAACTAGGGTTTATGGGGGTTATAAACAATATATAGCATTCTATAACTATAGCACTCCCCACAAGATAGAACAAGTGTTTGCAGGATGGTGTGCTATAGAGTTAAATGGGGTTATAAAGACGAGCTTATGCCTATAATGACTAGGGGCTCATAAAAGAGGACTATGAACATGAATATATCTATTATAAATATATATATATATATGTATATATATATATAATATCTATTATATTATATATATACATTGTATACACTATAGTTAAATGGGCTTAAAACGCTCGATTTAGTACCACCGTTGGTCATTCATATAGTCCTCTCGGGCAGACATCCCGCAGGTCGCGGTCGTGACGCAGGTTGGTGCCTGGTACAACGTTTGCGCCGTGACGAAAGAGGTGCCAGGGGACGAGTTGGGGAAGATACCATGGAATGGGGATTTCATGGTGATTTAATGGGTTTTAATGGAAAATCATAGGAAAACCATAGGACCTTAGGAAAATGGTGATTTAATGGGGATTTAATGGTGATTTAGTGGGATTTCATGGGATTTAATAGGTTTGAATGGGATTTAATGATGATTTAATGGAGATACCATGGATATAAGCTGAAATAATGGACTAAGAATGGATATAAATTGTGGATATTGATGGATATCAATGGATTATAATGGATTAGTCAATGGATTACCCTCTGGTTGTTTAACATAGTTATTGAAAATGGCCCAGTCGAAATAGTTGATTTTACCCATAAAAAATGGTGATTTTCCAGTTCGTTATGTAAACGTTTACCAGAGGGTAGATCCCATGGACTATCTTCATGGGACCTTACCAGGAATGATCCTACATGGGATGAGCACCATGGTTCGCATATGGGTTAGGTACCAGGTAGGGATCAATAGTAAAACTGCTTGCAAAATGGTTAAGATCATTATACCACCGCAATCCCAATCAACTCTTAGATATGTGGCCAAAATAGATCAAAATAGCAACACGTTGCATGGTACATGCTACTTGCGGGCTGCACTGTGCACCCCTAGGTACATCATGGATGGGGGAGCTTTAATATTTGGTTTATCACATCCAGATCATTGATGTGTGGCATAGATTAATTACATATATATATACACATAGATTCACTCAAAGATTTCCGGACAAAGGTAGATGTACCATACGTTGGATGATAATATGGGACATGATGGTGCGAACCACGCAAACAAATCTACCCGAAGGGTCAGGAAATCCTGTTTCCTGCTATTTTCCGGTGTCGTAAGAAGCAGGGAGCATCAACAGATGCACTTAAATGACCAAAGGATGGAGTTCCGAACATTGACTCAGTCAACTCAATATAGCCTCTGGTGTCATCATGGCTGGGAGATCTCCTATGAAAGATGTCAATTGGAAAATCATCGAACTACATACGGTGTTTGATTGCCGGAACCCCTTAGAGTAGTGCACGGGGAAATTGAAGTGCCACCTGCTGTAGAAACCATAGGATGATCCTCCCATCATTTGTAGAAAAAAACATCCGAGATACTATGGGTTTTCATCGGTTTTCCATATTTGTGTTAAATAACAATTATATATGTATATATAGTTAACCCCAGGGTAACTCATCCAAACTTTAAATCATTGACTTGGTTCCGTCAAGAAGGGTCTGCTACAATGATGGACGGCATGGTTGCAAGAGGTTTTTCTTTCTCCCAATCTTTTTCTGGCTGATATTGTTGACAGAACAAACTATATACTGGACACCAAGTAGAAAATATGTTTTAAAACTTTTACGCATCAAATTCAGAGTTTCCTGCAAACATAAATCAATATATACATATATTATTAACATTATTATTATTACTACTATTATTATTTCTATTCTTCTTATTATTGTTATCATTTATATATATATATATCCATCAATCATCCTTAAACTCCATGCCAGATTGGCTGGTGAACTCAACGCCTCCCTGTGAGGACTACTGCCCCAGGAAGGAGTTGCTGGCGATGGATCGGGATCCTGCGATTGAAGTCTTTAAGGCCGCAGTTGGTGGCTGAAAACTCTACACCCCAGTTGGTTCATGATTATAGATAGGGGATTATCAACTAACCACATATAATGTTAGTAAAGCAATGACAAGTCACCCATATTTTGACGATCTATACTTTATACCACCATATACCACCAATTTAAGAAACATTTTGGGATGGTTTACTACTGCGTTAACTTCGTATTGCTTTACTAGTTGTATTGGGAAAGATCACAGTCCATGAACGGGAAATCCTTTTCTCAACCAACCAGTATGAAAATGGGTTTGTCTCGAGGCTAGGGGGTTGAATTCTCCTGATTCATGGCTTACTTTGGTATACAGCATATGGGTGCCCCTTCGGTATACATGATGAAGCAGTGGAAAAAAGGAGGTATCCTCTCGACAAACCGAGGGCAAGGGGGAACATATAGGATTTTTGGTCAAAAATCAGGGAAGAGGCAAACGTTTGAAGACATGGTTAATGGTGAAGCATCCTTGACACCGACTAAATACATATGCCAGAAGGATGCAGGTGTGTAACGAGTCGGCAGGGGGGGTGCCATCAAAGACGAGCAACAAAATGATATCGAGAGAAACGGAATGAGTGTTGAAAAAAAGATCCTGGATAGATTTCTCATCTGTTTATCCGTTGTTTTCGATGCGTAGACTGCTACTAATTGGATTATCAAATTATCAACTAATCCACTTGGATCCCTCAACCAGGGGCAGCTTGGGGATGTCAGACAAGGTGACAGACGTTTTTCGTTGGTTAATGCAACCCTTCTTGCTCGTCACCCGCAGTGCTGGTTGGAATCCCCGCGTTTGTTGCTTAAATCCGCATGTTTGGTGATGCAATCCTCATTTTTTTCTGGTTCATCCACCAGTTTGTTTTACTGTGAAACTGTGAACAGTTTGCTTCGGTATTTTTGTGGCTTAAAGATCATAGAAATTGGAACACAGCAGCCGGGTAGGATGAGATGGAGATGGTCCTTCAAAAGCTCGAGAACTTCTGCACCAGCGGGCGTGCTAGCAAGCTTGGATGCTACGTGCAGCACCGTGGCATGCAGTGGTTATATCGTTGCATCAGTGGATGAGGAAGCTTTATATGGGTAATAACATGTAGTAACCCGCTTGTTTGATGGATGTTGATAAATTGGAATATGCCAGTTCTAGCCTTGTGAGGCCTTGTGGAAAACGTTTCGTATTTAGTTTAATAATAGGTCAATTATCGAACTAAGTGGGCTTTCTGGGCTTTCAGAGCTTTGTTAACATACTGGAGGGTAAGTAGGTTCCAAAAAAAACATATGATAATATAGATAGTATTTATAGTTGTTTTTTTCCCTATTTATAGATGATATTCCCATAAACAGTAGGTTACAACTATAAATTCAATATATTTTAATATTGTTTAACTTGATTCTCCTTGCGGACACATGACATGGCAGAAATGGGATTTTGGAGCCCGTCGAGCCCGTGACAATTTTTCAAGGTGTGTCAACGTTGATACGGTAGGAGCTCCGTTAGTTGACACAACGAGTTTGCATGATGTCCAACTTGATGTTGCTTCAATCCCGATATCCCTTGAAGGGATGACAAATTATACAAAAATATGTAATTATATGAACATCCAAAAGGAGTCACACAGATACAGGAAATTATACATCTTCTTAAAATAGTTAGCAGTTGCATTTCTATTTTTTTGATTCTTTTTGGAGGGTACATAGTACCTACGAGCTCTCTTGATATGAACACCAGGACACCAGTGTGTTGATAGGGAAAGTTGGTGTCCCTGTTCATATGGGGACCCGCAATGGGACGTTTTAATAGGAACATGTAGCAAATATAGGAACACTGTGTGTTATATTATCAGAAACGATAATATCAGAAACCATATCTGGTATATCAAATGTGTTATATCTGGTATTTCCATGTATTTCCTATATATCAAATGGTATATCAGACATATATCAGACATATATCAGACATATTTGAATTGGAATAGCATATTTTCTGATACCGAAGCCTCTTCTGTGCCAGCTGGTCATGTGATGATTGGGTAAATTGCCGATGATCCAGCAGGGACCTTAGGATTTTAACGCGAAACCACTATTTCATGTTTAAATTAGTGATACCAGGTACCTATATATTGAGGGTATAATTTAATCCTGGGTATAGTAAATGACTAATGTCGTAATGGTTGCTCTTTATAAGGACAATCATTTTGTAAGGGCATCTCATTTGTTTGTTCTTTTCCATCATTTAGTGGAAATGGGTATCATATGTATCTATATATATATAATAATAATATGGATATAGTCGTTCCCAAAAATATGTAAAAGTAATTTCCCACTAACACAGCGACTAAATTCTGCTCTATTTTTTGGGATTACTGTTTATATCACCAGTGCCATGGATGGTCTAAGCAGGTCAGGGCTGCACGTCCAACATTCCAGTATCAATCAATATATTGATTACTTTATCTACTATATATATATATATATACACGTATACATATTATGACACCAATCAATCCCAAATATCTGAGGACCATCTCTTGGACCAACGGTGTGCGGGACAACAAGAATTTCCAGGCCGACAGCCAGAGGGCTACCACCAATAAAGAGTTAGATTGAATCAGCAAAATTGGCATGGAATCATAAAATATGCCAAAAAACGCAAACACCTGGGGCTTGATCCTTTGGTAAATATGTTGACCAATATTTGGGTTTAAGCAGAAAAACATGGGGGCATCAACAGAATTTTGGGCAACTGAGACATGGCTTTCACTGTCGCAATTAGACGTGGTTGGCCGGAGAATCACATGTTTCAAAGATCTAAATCGTGTGAATATGAGTAAAGATGACATGGTGTCTTCCACTCGCTGGTTGGTTGAGTAGTAGAGGGTTCCCCCCCATGAAAAACCACCAATAGGTCGATGATAATGGATAGGACATATGGTTCTCCTCGGTTTATGTTGGGTTTTGCTTCATTATTTCTTTTGAGTAGCTCCGTTTGCTCACAACATATCAAATTGAGTTTTGGGATCAGCTGCTCAGGAGTTTTAAGCTTTTGGGGCACATATAAACTACTTTACTTCGTGTGATCCCCGAGACATACACATGTGTATATATATACACATACATTTATATACATATACATATATTATTTGAATTCTTATCTGACATGTTTTCTGACATTCTATTCTGTTTGGCATTCAAATTTTGGCATTCTATCAGTGGCAAGGTCGCCATCGTGTGCCTGTGTCCGGGCTTCTGCAGGATCCTTTGTTGAAATCTAGAGAACCTCAGCAGGTTCAACTGATTTTAATTATGTGTTTTCTTAAACATCTTAAACATCCAGTTTGGTAGTTGCACAATTAAATCAGGCAACTGTAATCTATATATATATGGATAAATGATAACGTCACTGCTACACCATTGGAACTAGGTACTGGGAACCATCCCCAACTGGCGCTCCTGGCGCTGGCAGGTGATGAATGCCCACATCGAAACAGCCACTTGACAGCAACACTCAGACTTTTAGAAACCACAGATTTATATAAATTTATATAATTCCAAGCATATAAATCTAAAGTACATTTTTTTGGTTCACAGTATAGATTCATCTTAAATCCTGGCCTATCCTAATTCGGTTCTTGTCGTCGGCTTGATCCAAAAAAACAAATCGAGTTATACCGATGATCCAACTGTTGCCATTGATCAGGGGGATTTGACCCATGGGGAAAAAAGCCGTGGATTGCACATATTGGGGAAACCCCAACGGAACGATGGAGTTTTATGGCGAAAACAACACATCGGGACATCAAGTGAAAACCATTGCAAACCAGGGATTCAATGGGATATCATGCCGGATTTCATGGGATATACAATAGACTATGGAATTCCCCCATAAAGTGGATATTTTCTACCAGATTACAGGAGGGCTGTTCTTTGGGGATTTCTGGCTTTGAAAGGTGAATACGATGCTGTGTTTAGAGTTGATGGCACATTCATTCAGAAATGAAAACTAATAATATACGGAACGAGCGTTTCTGCTACTGCAGAAGAAAAAGTGTGGTTTTCTTCTTCCCAGTTTCTTCGAGTTTATTTTTATTTTAGTTATATAATTGCCTTCGGCAAGCCCACCGGCCATAGAGAGGTAGCCCCAAGGAGTTTAATGTACACTCTAGGTGGAAGCCGGAGAGAGAAGCAGAAGAGAAGAGAAGGGAAGGGAAGAGAAGAGAAGAGAAGAGACGAATACAAAAAAGAAGAATAACACAAAAGAAGAAAAAAAAACAATAACAAGAAAAAGAAGAGGACAAAAAAGAGGAAAAAGAAGAAGAATAATGAAGAAAAATATAAACAATAAAAAACAAAGTAGAAGAAGAACAATAAACAGAAAAGAAGAAGAATAACACGAACAAGAGCAAGAACAAGAAGAACAATAATAGCAAAAACAAAACAATAACAATAACAAGAATAATAATAAGAAGAAGAACAACAATAATAATGACAAAATGAAGAAGAAGAGGAAGAAGAAGAATAATGAGAAGATCAATAAGAAAAAGAAGAAGAAGAAGAAGAAGGGGAGACGAAGACAGAGCCGTAAAACGGACGCAGTTTGTGTAGCAAGTGCTGGCCGTAACAACCTGTTGACGGTATACCAAATTAGCACCGCCCCGAGCAAAGTAGCGCCAGACACTGTGTATGCGCCTCTGGCTTGACAGCAGACCGCTGCATGGAAGGGGACAGGGTGAAGCGGAGAGAGGTTGCCTTCAAGGGAGGTTGATGTGCACGCTAGGTGGAAGCCTGAGAGAGAAGCAAAAGATAAGATCAGATAAGAAGAGATTTAGACTTGTATACTACTTTTCCTGATGGGGAGGGGAAGGGAGGGGACACGATTCAGACGAAGCAAAAACGAGTAGCAAGAGAAAAAAGGAACAAGCACAAGCCAAGAACAGAACAGGAACAACACCTTCCAATCAGACACGCCGGCAGGCCGGCGGATAGTTGATTTGTTCCACATGTTTTTGGATCGGTTTGCGCTATTCTAATCTCCTTGAGAAGTACATAAACAAAAAGCACAAGTTTTTCCAGAAAAAGTCCCTTTCTGGGCTATGTTTTTCGCAGTTTATTTCCATTTATTGATTTCTTTGCGCTGTGTTCAATGTTTTCATGTTGCACACTGGCAAACAAAGATGGATTTATGACAGTATACAGTATATTGGTTATCGCCAGCTTCGCAAGATGCAATGACGGCGACGCTTGTGAAGATATCAATCAAGCCGTCACGCTTGGTCCTTGATGTAACATTTTGGGTGATGATTATTGCTGATGTCGGACTGGGAAAGAGGTAAGGGTTTTTGAGGCTGTTTTCTTTTATTAAAAATCCACGGCCGCAGATTGGGGGCGACTAGTTTTGGCACGGCAATGGCCCAGAAGCAGAGCGCTGAGCGCTTGAAAGCCGCACGCATCCGCACCCCAAGCTCATATAAGCAAATTTTCGTTGTTTCTGCTTCTGACTTGTGACCTATCCAGTTTATGTGCAAAAAGGGATTATCAGTTTTTGATGTTGGTGACGTTTCTTTCGTCGGAATCGAATTGTTCATATTCCACCTGCCATGCCACGTTGGACCCAAAATATCTTTGTCGTACGAACAGACGATGGCCGTGTGAAGACCCGCTCCGTGATTGCGATTAAAGAAATACGTATTAGATACAATAGCAAACCAATGCAAACCAGCATCGTTTATTTTGCCAGCAGATAAAATCATCCCCACAGACGCAGTGAATGTTTGGGTTTACCGCATTACTTGCTCTTCCCTGTCCCTGTCGGGACGGTTAACCCAAGCGATATTTTTCAGATACAATGGTTTCTGGGAACGTCATTCATCTTGGTAACTCCTGGTCATGCCCTGGGGTTCAACAACTGGATACGAAAACCCAAGAATTTGGCAGTTTTGGTTGCCATGGTTTTGGGGTGATCCCCCAAGTGGTTCTCCATTCAACGCAAGGAAACGAACCACCCCTAACCAAACAACACATAAGTCCTGTTTTTTTTTCCATGTTGTTGGTCGGTTGAACTTTGCATTTTGGGGTACTTGCCCCCACTGGGCCCCCACTGGGCCCCCATGTCAATCAGTTTTGGCGCGGCAAATCATCGAATTCGATTCTGGCGCAATTTCCGAACGACTGCCCGTGTGTAATAAATAAGGCGTTCATGTTTTTAAGATAGGCTTGGGTCGCAACCACTTCCCACTGCCATGTTTTTTTTTGCGTTTGTTCATCCCATTGTATTCCATGGTAATTATTCCCTTTGTTCTTTTCAAGGTGAATTTGTTCTATCATTGATTGTACTCCCCACTTATTGTTGCTTAACCCAATCCCCAATATCTCCAGCAAACTTGTATTTTAACACCCCAATATGCCAATATACGCGTTTTCTGAACCCGAATATATGCGTTGTCTGACAATATATATATATATATATATATAATATTTCTCCTACTTAAGCATACTTAAGCGTGGATCATAAAATTCATACGGTGATTACCTCCGCTTACTACGAGGATGATTTCCTAGTAATAAACTTCAAACGTTGGATTCTACCCTCAATGCTGGATTATGCCCCTTATGGATGCTTATATATTGGTTATGCAAGTCTTTTTGGTGGTCCCTTTTTGGTAGGTGCCTGGTACCTATATGACATACCCCAGTTATGAAGTGAATATCCCCAGTTTTATCTAGGATTTTTATCTCCATATGGGTTTGAAACCACTTGAAGACTTACAGTTCCTGCAGGCAGATCCAAAGTGTAACTACAACATACTACAACCAAATTGGCAAACACAACCGGAATGGCCGCTGGGTTTTTGTTGATGGAAGACCTGTTTTGTTGATGTATCAATAAACCCATCGACTAGGTGGATATATCTCCCATAACGGAGCTTTCATCAATTTTCATCCACTATTTTGATGGCCATGTGTGTGTGCACATAGTTTTCAAACACACCCATTTGCCATAGTGTTACTGGTATGTGTATGTATAATTGTACATATATATATACATAAATATTATAATATATATATATATATATATATCATTTTTTCCGTTGTAACAACTCATTTTAAATTGGTGATATCTCCATTATTGGCAATATGTTTCACGTGAACACCAGTATATCCCATAAATGTTTGATTATTTGTATATATATGTTGTTACTGTATATCCCAACATATTTCATTATTATATATATATATATATATATATTATCATTAATTATTGTCTGTACATTTAATTGTGACATTAACATTATTATTGTACACATATATATATATATACATATATGTATGTGTATATGTTACGATCATGGCCCACTATATACCATTAAAATGAATTTATGAATCTAATATCATTATTGTCCATGAATGGGCAATATTCAAATAATCACTATATCAGGTTTATATATAAAGGTTGATCTATTGACAAAATCCCATAAAATTATAGTTGAACAATAGTCATTTTCATTATCATAATAATAGTCCCATAATAATACCCCAGAATAGTCCCATATTTTCATAGTCCCATAATAATAATAGTCCCATATTTTCATTGATAAAAGAATAGTCCCATAATACCCCAGAATTTTCCATGGCACAGGCTCTGGCTCCGCGGCTCTCATCCTCCTTTCGTCTAATCGACTTCTTCCGGCTCGGCGGCGCCATGCCGGAGGAGGTCGTCCGACAGATGAGTTCGTTGTGGACTGGGATGGTTTTTGGGACATGATTTTTGGTTTGAACATTGAAACATAAGGGTTTACTAGGAAAAAACAATGGGGATTTTTGAGGCACAATGTGGATTTAAGCACGAACATCATGATTTAAGGCCGCTTCACCATCAAAAACATGACTATAGGTGAGGTGAGGAATTGGCAAATAGATTGTGGCCGAACCACCGAAAACGGGATGACAAAACATGAAAAATCAGATCATCCAAAAATTTCATGAAATAGGGGTTGGTTTTGAAAACACAAATACGAAACATGGTGATACACAAAGACTGGAAAACCTTTGGTTTACCTACGGAAACAGGTATAGACTTGGTATATATTATATTATATTATATTATATTATTATATATATATTATTATATATATATCCAATAAACATGGTGATAGATGGGGGCATATATAGGCCCCCCAAATTGGGGATGTTCACCCATTGAAGGCCGGTTCCTCAGATCCAGGTAGTGAGCGGACATGGATCTCAAATGCTGAACCTCTGGGTTGCCTTGGCTGGGGATCCGGTTGAATGCTGAGAGGTGTGGGTAGAAAGGGTTCCGGGTAGAATCGGTCGAAAAGATTTGAGGCCCAGTCCTGTTGTTTCGATTTTTTGGTGTTGTACTGGACTAGTTGGTTTGATTTCTATACTGTGTATATGGAGGTTTCCCACAATAGAGGATCCCCAAGTCACCATGGGTTTCGGTACAAACATAACATATACTAAAATGGTCTAATGACTTGCATGATTCGGGGTATCCCTATTTTAGGAAACCTGCACATATATTATAAATATATATATATATTATACATAATTATATACTTTGTCTCAGGTGTACAGATGAATTATATTCACCTCACGTCGCTAGTAGGGGTAGCTATCACGAAATGACCTTATTCCAGGTGGTGATTTATCAGGTTTTATGACATTTTTTAATATGAATCCATGGACCAGAAATATCTATAAACCAACTAGAAGCTTTGACATAAGATCTTGGGAATTAATCATCATCCTGAAGTAAATTCGATATCACCCAGTTCCAACTTATTTGTATTTTGTCAATTGAGGATGGTGACATTTAGGATCTCTGTAGGGCTCTATGTACTCCTGGCTGGGTGATTAATATTCCATTTAGTGGTGTCTAGGGTTGATGGTTTGCATAGGAAGAAGGGAAACAGGGTTCCAAGAAGATCCAAACCATTGACCCAAACCACTGGATTGAGGGGTAGATTTCCGACGTGAATATTCCTCAAGGTTCATAGTCTCAGTTTTGAATCTTAGAACCACTTCAGTATCCATGCAGCAGCTTGTATTCGCTCATCATATTAACCAGACTAACCATATTGTTTCACTATTGCCAATATGTGTGCCCCATTAATACGGTGTTGGTTCGTACCCCATTAAATCGCATAAACGATCCCATTTGCGAGTTTTCTATGTATATATATATATATATGTATATTTATATATAATTACATATTCACATATAATACATACCATACCATACCATACCATACCATACCATACCATTACATTACATTACATTACATTGCATACATACATACACACACATGTTTTGCATCCTCAGATATTGTAAATTATACCCCGATTAGATCGCTTAGAATTGCCATATCTGAATTTTTGTGGAACAAGATCCAAAACAAATGCCACCAGGTTTGGACAGTGATGTTCAACGCCATGTGTCCTGCCGAACTGGCCGCGCCGGGCAGCTACGCCTACTGGGAGGGCGCTTTGTGTTCCGGGACAGAGGCGCAAACAGCGGATTGGGTGCGACTTTGACTGGCCATTTTAAGTGGGCTGAAAATCTGGTACTATCTATGGGTTTAGGACAAGAATATGGGAACCCCCCCAGAAATTTTACAACATGGTGGTAAAAGTGAATATAATGGGCAATCTTATGGGTTTATAACCTTTCTATCATGGAATATTGCGGTCATTTATCGCACTTGGTCACGAGCCCACAATGGGGATGTTCAAGAAATAACATGCTATTTGGATCTATTTGGATAATTCATAGCGACTTCACTACAACGTCACCAGAATGATGATTATGATTGAGAGAAACATCCCTGGTTTGCTGAACTTTTCAGGTGAATAAGTAGTTCTTCACAGCCAGAAATGGATTCTGGAACAGTTCAGGAACAGTTTCAGGAGGATTTCCTGTTTTGTTTGTTAAGAAACAACAAGGGAAATGTCACTTTGAGTGGTACCGTTTTAGTGGGACAAAAAGGGACCCAGACTATGGATTGGACCAGCCAAAAAACGGTATATCTGAGATGATATGAGCTGAACATGAAGGACACTACCCTTTCGCGAGCTGAAACTATTGGGACCAAGGAGCATGGTCAATAGCCACACCAAACTGGGCCACTGGGCATCGCGGCATCGGTTTTTTTCCCAAACTGGGCATCCATGGGCCGGCAGTGGCCAGGCTCGTTGGGAGAACTGCCCCAAGTACTACCCAAGTTGTTTGGACGGTCCTCGATGTGAAAAGTGGGCCCCTTGGCACAGGTCCTCGATGGACCAGGGGAGATTGATGCAGCTGGGGTGGTGTCGGCTCCCCATGTTTGTTGTATATGATGGAAATAAGGATACAGTACCATACAATACCATTGGATATAACATAACATACAGCCCGCACCCTCCATGCACCTGTGACCCCAGATCCAGCATTGTGTGCTGCCCAGATCACATTCGCAAACTTCACATTCCATTTTCATGTGATAAACCCAATGATAAAGCATCCGCAAGTCAGCATTTTTGTGGCTATGGCAATGCCCTCAGTCATGGTAGGTCCCCAGTGGCTGGATTTTCAGTGATGCGTCGCTGCGCCGTGGCAGGAATGCATGAATGGCGTGAAGTGCACATTGACCGCTGGCGATCCCCCAGTGGCTGGCAATACGGCCGAGGCTATGTGTCTTCTGGCAAGGACTTGAGATGACGACTCCTCGATGACTGGGATGATGATTTTAAAACATGATTAATTAGGATTTAGATTTTGAGATTATTTATATGGCTATGGATCAATACCTATTAATACCATTTTTAGTGGGATGAACATCCATTTACCAGCTATTTTGATGTTCACCAGGGGTACAAGGTTTTGACACACTGCCATATGACCAAAAAAGAATGGGGCATAAACGAACAATATGGGATATTGATGGATATTGGTTGATATTGCAGACCGTTGCAGACCCTAAATGCAGCAGGGGAAACAAAAACCTCAGCGGCAAAAAAACTATTAAAAACTTGCACCCTGACGAGCCCTGGACGTGCAGTTTTCCACCATGGGCACAAGCAGGTAATACCCCCCCAGCCGCAGTTGAACTTGCGTATCAGTCTGGATTGATAAGCCGCCTGGGTTATGCCAAACCCACCAGGTTTTTGTTCATCCCCATACACTCGCTGGCAGTGTGAAGGATACACATCATCTCATATCATCCGCGGGCTTCATCAGCCTGGGAGCACTGAGGCAATGACGCGGTGAACATTTCTTCCTTCATGACAGCTGTTGCAATGGCCCCTAGCCCTAGCGACCTGGCGGATGGCTGCTACAACTCGAAACTTGGCATTCTCTCGAAGCCCGGAGGTTTCAAGAAGTCTCCAAGTGAGACTCAAATCTGGGATGATTGGGATGTTTTTCCCATTCTTTAAGGTGATTTTCTGCAGAAAAACACCAGATGACACCAGGAAATTTTCCTGGGATTTCCCTTCAGGACTCGTTCGCCTCAACACCAGCCGTGATCGCTCCCGTCAGGAGAGGTTTGCGCAGCCGAATTTGGTGTCAGCAAGGTCGCTGGAGCTGCATCAAGCTGCATCAAAATATGGAGGTTTCCTAAGTCATGTGGAGGTACCCCCAAATCATCCATTTCAAAGATAAACCATCATAAACCATCCACTTTGGGGTACCCCCATTTCAGGAAACCTCCATATGTGTTGTCATTGAAATTCGGCAGCAAGTCTGCGTTTAAAGATGATGATTTTTCATGATTTTTCAGCACCCAACAATCAAACATGAGTTCTTACCCCCTTTTGGAATTGGTGCAATTACGGATGCTGTAATGTAATTATATATATAATATAAATTACCCCCGAGAAAAAAACAGCAAAGTATGTTAGCAGGATGGTAGTTCGACGATGGTTCCCACATAATTTCCAGTTTTCCAAGGTATTGTCTTCATTGTTTGTGGCTATAGATATATCAATGACCGATCGTTAGGTCTCTCCAGCTGCCAAGTCAGCATTTCGAGCAAATGGAAGGTTTATAATGTTGGTTTAATTAAAGAATGAACGGGATAATTAATGGGATAACCAAGGATAACCAAATGGGATAATTCATTGGATAATCTGAAACTAATGTTGGTTTTGTAACAGCATTGATCAATTGGTATTTGCAGTAATCAATGGGATGACTGTCATGTTTTGTCCTAATGTTCCAATGGATCAATGGTACTATAGAGGTTTAACCCCAACATCCAAACCGACCCGACTTTTTTCCAGGACTTGGGTACCCTATTAACCACAATTGTCAGACAAACCAAATGAAATAAACAGATATATATAAGCAGTATATGCGTCTCCGCAATCCACATAAAGCTGGTATTGGATGATGTTAGATGGTGTTCATCCCAAATCTCACGATAAAATGGTCAAAATTTACGGCCCAAAAAAGCAGATGTTGGTCCTTTCTAGTATGAAGCATCCATTGTTTTCTTTTATAATCCAAAAACTAATCAAACGCATGTCCACGTGCTTTTATATCATTTTATATCATATGTCCAGGTTTCCCACTTTTCTATCGAGTTCTCAGGGTATCTGGGTTGGGAGCCACAAGGACTTTTCGCCAGATAGCCATCTCTACAAATCTCCTGAAAATGATCTTTATATAATTATATATATATATATATATATATATATTCATTTATACACATTGTTTGGGGCCATGATACTATATACATTATATATACATGATACATCTGGCAATCCTCCCAAGGTTTGGAATGGCTGTTACCCATTGTCACAGTGCTTGGGGCTGTGAGTTTGGCCTTGGCGCAGTTTGCCTGGGCCAAGTTAGGGCCCAAGCTGCTGGGACGAAAGATCAGCGAAACATCTGTGTTTTCACCAGGAAGAGATGGCAAGCTGTAAAAAAACAACAATAAACAGTTGTCTATATAATATGTTGATATGTATATATATATATATATTATAGTTTTATTTTATATAGTATATAATATATAATATATGATATATAATATATAATATATAATATATAAAATAATAATATAATCACATAATAATATACAAAATATATGATTGAATAATATATATATATATGTGTATTACATGTATTGTATATTATAGATATAAACCAATCATGTTGTTCACTACATGTTTATTAATTGTGTATGGTGTATGTTACAGTATTGATGATTTATGGGAGAAATATCTAGATGTTAATGGGGTTAACTCACAGACTCTAAAGCCAATGTCATAAATCATCCCATTAGCCGATCATTTAAGTGTCATGTTAAATCATCCCAGTCATAGGGTTACAATTGCATAACGTTTTATTGGGGAATGTTCTCATAATGTGGGTTTACATGGGTTCACCACATCTAAAATTGTTTATACCACAGATTCTTTCGAGATTTAGTTTGATTCTACTGCTACGTCTTTTCGAGATGGGGTGCCAAAAAGGGGATGTAAACTTACAGCTGGCTGAGAGGGTTGATTGATGCTGATGGCATTGGAACATCAGAGGCATTTTATGGTCAACCAATTGCAACTCTATATCCACTGCGGAATGTCTACAGTACCCTCTGGTAAATTAACATAGACCCTTGCAGATAGGGGTTGGAAGATTAGTTTCCATTAAAAATTGGTGATTTTCAAGGTCTATGTTTATTTACCAGAGGGTAATGCATAGAGATCTTATCACTAACTCATCTCTTGGCATACACAGGGGCAGGGACTGGTGGATATTTAAGCTTCTCCATCGGGTAGCTCCCCTTTTAGCGATGGAAAAGGTGTTGGTTCGGAATGAGGCAACGTATGGCAAAATGGTGATTAATGTAGCCATTGAAGATGGGGGTAGAATGGACAATTGCGAGATAATGGGGATTATAATGGCATATATATATATAACCAGGAAAATGATATGGGTATGTCTGAAAATGGGAGTCTGGGCCCCACCAAAATTAGTTTTAATATGTTTCCATGGGAAAGATAATGGTAAACCATGTAATCTTGGTCCGCTTGATTTTCAGACATACCCACATATCCCTTGGACGTTCATTATTCAAAATATTAGGAACGGAACTTCAAATGTTCATGATATTCATTTATGTATGTATATATATATATATATAAATATGGGGTTTCCAAAAACGGGGGGTACCCCCAAATGGATGGTTTAGAATGGAAAATACCATCTATAAATGGATGATTTGGGGGTACCCCTATTTCAGGAAACCACTCCATATATATTAATTACAGATATTATTGCACATCTCCATCCTCCCAGCTGCTAAAATCAAAGCTGGATCCATCCCAAGCTGCATCTCAGGAAAGAGGTGCAGAAGAAAGAAACAACGATGCTGAGCAGAAATGAACGACTGACTACAGCTGTATGGTCACGTGATGTCATAATCATATGTCTACACTCACCAGTTGTGTAGATATATATATATATTATTATCCTTATATTATGACACAATCCAGCTACACATATCATGTGAAATATAATGATGTGTTGTATATATACATATGGTATTTATGCACATACAGTATGTTATTTATGATATTTTGTGTTTATATATTTATACATATGATATATTTATGTAAATCAAAACTAGATAATTATAACTGTTTTTGCCTATATGTTGTACTAAATCATGTACGATACACTACATATATCTATATTATATATGTTCACCTGATTACATTATTGATTATACAACAAACATCAACAAATACAATGTATGAACGTATCTTGAATACCTTCACTTATATATTCTCGATATTTTATACATGCATGCATGCATCCGTCCATACCTCCATACCTCCATACCTCCATACCTACCTACCTACCTACCTACATACATACGTACATACATACATACATCCATCCATGCATGCATGCATGCATGCATACATACATACATGTATATAGCCATATGTTTATCTAGATATGAAACCCGATGCGTCTGAATACGGAAGGCTTTGATCGAGACTGGCCCAAAGATATATAGTTTTAATTAGTACCACTCGTAATTTAGATAATGAAAATACAACTATAAGGACGTATGATGAGTATATTATGACGGGTCAGCGGCGGGAGTATAGCCTTAGTCACATCGGTATCAAATTTGAATCGCTTCACCATCTCCGGACAAGGTATAAACTTATACCTTTGGATTTTGGCTTCATACTATCTGGAATCTATCGCTAGCATATCATCTGAAAGAAATCGCATTGTTTGCAGTAGCTCTTATCATAAAAGCTGCATTATTGTTTAACTCATCACTAGCTCCCATTAAAATATGGGCATTGCGCTCTAGTCATGTTAACTTTAACCTACATACTCTAGTACTTTCACGTGTCTCAAAATGACATGAAACATCCCTTAAATTGATTGGACATGTTCAACTGACAAATCACGGTTAGGATGCATGCCCAAATCAAGGAGGCATGGCATGGTCACTTCTGAAACGTTACAACTTGTCATGTTCAGTCATATATGTAAACTAACATAGCTATTGAACATGGCCATTTATAGTGGATTTACCCATTAAAAATGGTGATTTTCCATAGCTATGTTAAATTACCAGAGGGTACATGCTTAATATTGAAGTTGTCATTCATTTCCAGTGTTTGTTCACTTTAAAAAAACACAGAAAAACCCAGTAAATAGCTCCCAAATACGAAAAACAGGTTTACTTTGAAAATGAGACCAACAACTAAGAAACGAACACACCTTCTTTCGAGCCCATAATTCTTGGTTTGCAAGTTCCATAGCCATATTACCCCCGAACTTGCTTCAACCACCAGTCTTTTTTGAGAGAAATCCTGGTTGGTGGTTTCAAACATGTTTTATTTTCCATTTCATAAATGGGATAATCCTTCCCATTGACTTTCATACTTTTCAAGATGGTTAAAACCACCAACCAGTAGTGCTTATTTATGGTTTATTGATGGGATAATTAATGGTTTACTAATGGGTTATGGGATATGAAACCACCAACCAGATAACTCGCGAGCGGATTCATCTTCGATTTCCGCTCCCCTAGGATGGATGGAAAGCCAAAGCCAGTGGCACCCGAAGTGCGTGAGGCACTGGTAAACCGATTGGGTCCGGTGAGTGTTGGTTGATAGGGTTTATGGTCATGATAACTATATAACACTATAGTTAGATAAGGCTATAAACCAACTGATAGCTAGGGGGCCCGCCTTGTGTATATATATTTATATATATATATTTATTTGGTACAGTACTGAGGATATAATAGTATACTATTTGCTATGCATGGGGATATATGTATGAATCTATGAAACCTAGCCAGCTATTTGTTTTCAGGGAATCAACATTTGGCATGTTAATTACGTTCATGAGAAATTTGGATAGATGGAAGTGGGTTTTCGTTCGGCTCCATCTAAATAGCTAGGAACTGGGTTATACCCCGATATCTCCCGTAGTGTTACATCGTAATTACTTGAACTGTAGCGGCCGGGCAATTGAGGTTCCCTACATCTTGATGTTATTATTTTGTTTGTTGTCCATTAAAAGGTCGGATTTTCCCAGCAATATCCCAGTAATATATCAATGAATCAAATATGCTCCGGTAAACAAACGTTGCTGCGTTTTTTTCAAATTTGACAAAGCTAACCTAGCTACCAGAATAGGCTGCCAGACTAGCATGTTCCCCAGAGACCCTTAGCTATTGGACAGTATCAACAATAAACAAGTAAGAAACAGTTTGAACAGGAGCCCACTAACATAGCTATCATTTTACAGCACTCAAGGTTTTTTAACATAGAAGGAAGCCCACTAACATAGCTATCATTTTACAGCACTCAAGGCACTCATGGTTTCCAACATAGAAGGAAGCCCACTAACATAGCTATCATTTTACATCACACAAGGTTTCCAACATAGAAGGAAGCCCACTAACATGGGCTTCATTTTGTTCTCCATCGCACGTATAACTTAGATTTATCAAAGAAGGGCTCTGCGAACATAGCTATCCATTTTTCCTTGGACATTACCATTCTACAGCAAAACTGACCTGGAAAATGTTTGTGTTTTACTAAAGTTTTTAAAGGGACGTTAGTTTACCAGAGTGTAGTTCCCTTCATTCAAGTCCATTCATTTCCATACATTTTGATTAGGCTGGGTTTTCGCAGTACTATCCCACTGACGGCCTCTAACAATTGTTCATTCTGGCAGAGGATCAACAAACCTTCTGAACCCTTCGTCCTCACCATCCAAACCCTGACTTGGTGAGAACATAGAGGTAGCAGCTAGGGCCAAGGTGCTTTGGCTCAAAACATACCAATGGACCCGTAACTGGTTCCTTTTGCTATACACCCATAGTTCACCAGTTATTGTATGTTTTTGTTGGGCGGTTTGATCAATTTTTGGCAAACCCTGGGCATGATTTCGGCCAGGTCTCGCTGTTGAAGCAGACAGCAGATCAGAAGAATCAACCGGCACCTTGGCACTTCGGATTCTGCTGGCAGTTCCAAGGGAGGTCTTTCCATCCTCAGTGAACAACGAGAAAAAGCATCTTGCAGTTCAGTTGAGTCCATGTTCCGTCCAACCTGGACGTTGCTCCACATACAATCATCCTCCTCCTTATCATCATCATTATCATCATCACCAGTGCCAACTCATGTGGAATTGGGTAATACCGTCGACTTATATGTCTTATATTCATAAGGAATCATAATTCCCCTTCCCTTTATGACAAATATGTTGAATGGTGTAATCACATCAACTTATCTTCATAAGGGATCAACAAATCCACCACCCCCTCTGACAAATACGTTGAAAGGGGGTAATTACATCAACTCATCTTCATTAACTACCAAAAATCCAACACCCCCTATAACAAGTATGTTGAATGGTGTAATCACACCCACTTATCTTCATAAGAGATCAACTTCCGCCACCCTCTCTGACAACAATGTTGAATAAGGAATAACGTCAACTTATCATCATCAGGGGCCAACAAGCCACCACCCCTCTGACAAATATGTTCAATGGGGTAACCACATCAACTTTTCTTCGTAAGGGATCAACAAATCCACCAGCCCCTCTGACAAATATGTTGAATAAGGAATACTATTTATCAACCAACTTATCTCCATAAGGGATTTAAAAATCCACCACTCTCTTTGACACACATGCTGAATCTGATTATAGTACCAACATATATTCATCATGGATCACAACATATTCCACCTCCTATGGCAGATATGCTGAATCTGATAATAGCACCAGCTTATCTTCATAAGGGATGATGATGATGATGATGATGATGATGATGATGATGATGATGGTCATGATGATGATGGCCATAATGGCCATGATTGCGGTGATGGTGATGATGACGATGACGATGATGTTGATGTTCATGGTGATGATGATCATGATCATGGATCATGGAACATGGATCACATGTACATCTACATATTGAAAGTCCACTGACATGGCATTTCAATAATACGCAACCTTTCCACAATTCCGGCGCGGAGCAACGTCAGGGTTGCACAGGGTTGCACAGGGTTGCACCACCATGTTTTATCAGTGAACATCAGCAACAACAACAACAACAGCAACAGCAACAACAGCAACAACAACAACAACAGCAACATGTTGCTGTTTGATGTTCCAACCTTCGTGAAAACTCCCAGTCTTTGGAATGGGATCCCTTATCATGAAATTGAAAGTCCAGCTCCCACCTGAGTTCGTGGCGTTTATGATAAGATCGCTGGATGGTAAAATGGGATGATCATAAACAATCATACCGATATATATATATATATAAAGCAATATATATATATATATGCAGTATATGATTGGATTTCCCAGTATATGATAATTCTCAGTAGATTGGATAGTACAAGGCCATAAAACATCGTCAATCAACAGGGGTTTAACACTGCCTGGTTTCAAGGCCAGAACGGAGCCCGGTAGCCCCGCGTGCTCCGAACGCGCAGATGTGCCTGTACCTTTCGCGGGGAGCCAACAACCAAAAAATGGAGGAACATTGGAAAATATGGGAAACATGGGAGTTTACCAACACAACTTTAGATTGTTCCATTTGGAAAATAATAGTTTTTTACACTGCCAGCACGAAGATAAGGACGGACAAACGAAAAAACATAAAATTCCAGTCGAATCACCAATCACGGAGTCTAAAAAAAACAATAAGTGCAATTGGGAATTGAAAAAAACAGGGGGGTTGGATGGTTGAACCAAGAAAAAACAGCAAAACATGTGGGAAGTAGAAGTACCTCATAGTACCCCACTTGCCCACTTTTTGGACCCAAGTCTATTGCATTATATTATAGAGTATTGCATCGGTTTTAACCCAATGGTAATCCCAGTGAAAGCCAACATGGAACCCATGTGGCCCATGTGCACTTTCCAGGTCAAAGAAAATGACTATGTACAGTCCTAGCCACCAACATGAAACATCCTCCTAACAGTCGCCACGTCCACTTTAATGATGACTAATTATCCTGCTGTCAAATGGCTTGAGTATTCTTTTCGAATAGTTCCGCATAAAGTCCGACAAATTGTAGATTTCCCACTTGTGGCTGTGGATTATATGTGGGTGAATCATATGGGTCATAATATGAATATCGGTTACAGTTACTATACAGTTTTACATGGATTATAAATGATTATACGGTAAACCTATTAAAAACTCATAAGTAGAATGGCAAACTGACTGAACCTTGCCGTGATACCCAGGTGACCTTGCAGATCAACGAAATTCGGGATGACACCAGCGAACTTCCCCATGACAGGCAAGAAACATCAGCAGTTGTTGATATTTTCTGGTTGAAGTACTATTTGTTGTGCACAATTATGGTCATGCTAAACCTCATACTGAATCATAATGGTCTCATCTACGAAATTCAAGTGTTTAGTTCCAAAGGAAATACTTAATGTATACTAATGTTACATAGTGTTACTGTATACATGTCAAGCGTATGACTGAAAGTTAGTTGCAGGAATGTTACGTATACATAATATAATATATATATATATTATTCATATATATATAATGAAATTTATAAGTTCTGCATACACGTCCACTGGGTACGGATTTTCTGACATTATGTCCTTCCTTCTTAAAGCGTAGTCGATATCCTTATTACCTCCTTAATCATTGCAGCTACTGTAGCAGCCGGGTTCAACCAACATCAAATAGGTGGGGTTTAGCAACCGGGATACGTGTGGCTGGGAGCAGCATAGACACCTGGCTGAAGTGACTGAAGTCATGAGACGATCCCTGCTGTAAGAGTTGAAAAAAGACGCTTGGCACTTGATATATCTTGATATACTTGATATTCTTTACTATCCATAATGAAATGATCCAGCAAGGTAGCAACATACTTTGTAACGTAACTTGTATCATACCCACAAGCAACCAGGATGAAACAGGGAGTATTTCACGCAGCAGGATTTCTTTGGATCATAGCAGGAAGACTTCGGAGGTGGTTTGAGGTTTCAGCTGTACTTTCAGTCAACAAATTTAGGAGAGAATATCCTTAAACAAAAAAAACATGACCAAATATAATGAGGTAGCTAATGGCTAAAGAAGATCCACACCACTCAAAAAAACACCACAATATCCTAAGGGTTGAGATTCCTTATCTTTCGAGTGGTCAGGTCCCAGGGGGATATCACGAAATCGGAGACACACAACACGCTGGCAACCTGGTGGCAGGACCGTTGAGACCTGGCTTTATTGAAAAAGGACCTAAATGAACCGTTTTTATAAATAGCCGAAAAACGATGAAAAAAGTAGTATGTGGTGATTCAACTATAATTTATATATATATACATGTACTGTACAATTGTACATGCATGTATGATTATACATGTGTTTAAGCATGAAGATTGAATGCCAGTGTTGATTGGTTATGAACTGAGGGTTACACTGGGTAATGTATGCGGGATTTGATATCCCATAATTCACGGGATACTATAATTCTTGACCAACCAGTATAATGGGATGGGATCGGGGGTCATTTTCATGGCTTAAATGGAGATATACAAATAACCTCCCAATGAACATGACGACCCTGCCATGAGTTGAGGGTTGGAAGACAATTCTCTCCAAGTGAAACAGAAACTATTCTCGAGCTGTTTGTGGATGGAAAACCGGAATCTAACCAAGCAAACAGTGATTAAACCATGAGGGAGATAGAGATTTACCCAACAATGGTTTTGTCCGAAAATTGGGAACTTATCCCAGGCATGGCAAAGTCAATAGGGCAAAAAAGTGGTTTAAATTTAAATACCTTTTTGTGGGGGATAGCATTTGTTTTACAGCAACACCATTTCAATGGAACAAAACATCATAGTTCATCGTATTTTTATGGACATCAGTGACATCAACGGGGGGGTTACCCCTCTATCAACCCATGTTGCGGATTCATCAGAACGGGAAATACTAAGATACATGACTTCCACGGACCAATGGACCAATGGCTGGATCTCTACATTCCAATTACCCCTTAAAATCACCAATTTTTTTTTGTGTGGGTTTTATTTCCCATGACCACATGGTCATGGATGGTAGGAAACTATCTATTGAATCTATATAGTACACCTGGCAGAAGACGTCAGATTCCTGGAACCAAAACATTAAAATCAGAACCGTCCAGATGGTGCTCCCATGATGGCCCTACCATTCCGAAGCCTGCTTTTTTGGGATGTAGAAAAAATGTTGGCCCTAGCATGATAGAGCCATTTCTGGTTGGTTGCTTAGGAAAATCCATGAAAATCCACACTGGCCCTATCCAGAAGTGGAGCCAAAAAAGGGCCAGCATGTCTTGCATTGTCTTGCCATCGCTCGGACTTCTTTTGGGCTTTCTCAGGAAAAGTCAAAGACTCAGCATCTTGGTTGTTGGGATCCCTCTGGAAAGCGCAGCACGTTTTTTTTGGGATCACAGAAATTGTCCCAAGTCGTTCCACCAGTTGATGGTCCATGCGATGGTTCCGTGGTTAAGTCGGTTTGAGTAGGAACAGCACGACGCGAAGAGGACAAGACTAGTCAAGACTTTTTAAAGAGTCAAGACATAGTGAGACTATCACCAACATGGGGATGGAGGATAGAAGATCACCGACTCTTTTGAAAATACGGAAAGGAAGGTCAGCTCACTGAATTATCAGGTCTTTGTCCTCAGGGTTTTCAGGGGTTAGTAGACATCCCATGTTGTTCGGATAGTTGGAGACGATCGATTATATGAACCCCGAGGGTATCCCACTCTCCGGCCAAAGTGGCAAAGTATAGGGACTCCATAGAGCCAACAAATTCATCAAAATTCGGCGAATTAGCATGTCATGATTGAGCTCACTTTGATCCCAATTTCTTGTTGGTGATAGACATTGAGCTGTTAAGTCCCATGGATCCAGATAGTTCCTGAGAAGATACTTAACCGCCCAGATCATACTCCGAATACTTCCTCAGAAGTTATAGCTAGATTTATGTAGGGAATACATTGGAGTAATATTAAATTTCCACATTGTGTGGTCACAGACATGTGATTTCATCCCCTATTTTTTATTTTGTTACCATGGTTTCTTTGGGGTGTTTAAAATTAGGGAGGTGGGAGTAATTATACTTGGCTATAAGCCATTATTTCTTCAGCCCCTTATACATATATCCCATGAAATCACCTTTTTTAGTCTTTATAGTCTTTAAAACAACACATTAATATTGGAGGGAAGGGATTAACCATAGTTAGCTAGCTATAAATCAGTATATACCCTCCATATAGTTACAGTTTTCATTAAACCACCAACGTTCTAAACAATCATTTACCCCTTCAACCAGAGTACTCCCTTGAAACACTGAGGAAGACCGAGAAGTCCGAGGCGCGGATAAGGACATGGGGAAGGAATTCAGGAAAAATCACGGCATGTTAAAAAGTTTAACCAACTAATAGATAGATAGATAGATAGATAGATAGATAGATAGATAGATAGATAGACTAGATAGATAGATAGATAGATAGATAGATAGATAGATAGATAGATAGATGTGTATGTGATCATATATGTGGGGACTCATATTATATGATTATATGTGTTTCTTCTTCCGGGTGAAAACGTGGTCAGATAAAACCAAAAACTGATAGGTGAGTGGACATGATTTGTTCTTTCGTTGGTGGAAATACTTTTTTGTTCTGCCAGAAATGGGTGGTGAAGTTTTGGTTCTTTAAGATAGCACATATCAAAACCCAAAACAATCGATAAAAACAAAGGTCATAAAGAAAACATGCGAGGTCCTACGGCGACTGGTAGTCTGTGGTCAAATTGACTGGTGAAAGTTTTGTTGATATTGTCCATGGGATTTTTTCCACTTTTTGGAAAGACTGTGTCATGCCCTTTTGTTCAAGGAGTATCCCCAGGCTATGTGGATTCAGATAACAATACTTGTTTCCTGAAGTTAGGATCTATCGTTGAAACTGATTACAGTCCACAACATGTATGGAATATATCATATAAGTATTTACTTTCAACTATAATATACTGTATTGTAAATTTACTATAAGTATTTATTATATATAATAATTAATTACTTTAAATATATATATAGAGACAATTATTATGGAGGTGTATTATCACTTGGCTTTACCTTACCGCACCGGAAAGCTATTTCGGATCCTGGGAGATCTGCCGTTTCCATAGCTTGGTGCCACGGAAAATCACCATTTTCAAGAGGTAAATCATCGAACTAAATGGGCCATTTATAAATGTACCAGGTGTACCATAGCTAAGTTAAATTACCAAAGGGTATACATGATATATAAGACCTGGCCACACAGTTTGATGTTCAATTTGTCTTTTGTTTGTATGGCTTTACATCCCAACCTTTAACAGTGGATCAACAAACCACCAAGTTGGGGCAGCTCCAAATCCACCGATGAAAATCGCCATTCTCGGACACGTCTTTTATTATTTTGTGATAGGTTGCACTATGAAAAAATATCTTCAGTATCATCATCATCATCATCATCATCAGCAGCAGCAGCAGCGTCATCATCATCATCATCATCATCATCATCTCCGGACGATGTTTTCAAAGAACCCCCTATCTTTGTTGGTTCCTCACCAATCTTTGGTGCTCAAAACGCCGGTTGGATTCTCACGATCGACCTGGGAATTTTGGGGATGTGAACACTGGCTATTTGGAGATTTAACCGTCAAAATGGCAGAGTGAACTTAGTAAACCATAGTAAACGTAGCATTTCATTGGACCTTCTGGCATCATTTGGGGGTATGATTTCTTATCAATAGTAAGCATGATAGTTTTTTTTTTCCGACTACTCCCACACCTTTCTCAGCACCATTCTTTCGACTGAGGCGCCTGTGTCCAACCCGGCGTCCAGGGCTGCCTCGCGCAAGGGAAGCGTCGTCGTCGGTTGCGAGGACGGCACGATCCCAGCGAAATGATGCACCGTGGAGACATGGGTTTTCTTAATCTGGTGTTAAATCATGTGGTGGATGGAAGAAATCCTGCACCAGTTGATGGTTTATCCCATTATTTATAGGGATTCAACCATCCTTTTGGTGATGCAGGATTTTGAAACAATCCACAGTGTCTCATCAACATGTGTGATTTGATCAACCTCAGATGCTGGCATTATATTTGGGTTTTGGTTTGCAGTCATTTGCCCAGGCAGATGATTATAGGTCGACTGGGTTGTATTTCTTTATTGCTTTGTGGGAGGCACCATAGATAAGCGTGAAACTGACATGGGTGATGTCCCATTGAGGGTCATAAATAGATGATTCCACAGAAACTTGTCACGTTGCTGGACCAGATCACACAGCACAGGTGGATAAAAACGACCAAAAACAGCTAAAAACAAAGCTCCTCTGTTGTAAACATCCCGCAGACATCGCATTCCCTTGATTCATATGCTCCGCATTATTTTTAGCCAATAGATTTTGGCATCACCCTGGAATCAACCCTGGACACGTTTGATGTTGGAACCACCCTTTTGTGGCGATTGCAACTGTGTAGTTTTGAGTTGACTAAACAAACTGCATTTGCAACTTTTGCCATCTATATTTTTCTTGTTCAGAACTTTTAGTGCCGAACCACAGCTGCAAAAAAAAATCAAGGGGGCGCAAATTAGAAGATTTGCCCTGCAATCCGAATAGAAACAGCATTCGCAAGCTACGCTGCACCAGTTTTGCATTGACATGGTCAAAAGCTTCTGATTCAAAGCAAGATTACTCCCTATCAGCCAGAAAGATGTAGTGAAAAAGGATGATAAAGGTATATGATACGTTCTTTTTGTTTTCAAAATCTTTGGGTCATTCTGGGTGTTTCCGGTTTCTGCATAGAGGTGCAGTAAAAATTCAGACTCAGGGGACAGCAGATTCTGTTCATTGTTTGTATAAACCCTCCACTTTAGACGTCTAATGTTGACCCATTCATAGCTATACATAGCCATATGAATATGGGCCATATGTCATCCTCTGGTTTTCCGAAAACCTGAACATATTTACTGTATAATAGTACATTTACATGAGGGTTGAACGAAAATGTGAGATCATGCCAATGTGCATTTGAACAGATGTGCATGTTTTGGAACAAACGAGGTGGAAAGAATGCGATCGTTGGCAAAAGAGGTTCAAACAGGGCAAAACGGCCACTAGTCGTTGAATTGAGCAGAAAGCCACAAAACAGAAATCTATGTGTTTAGGCTGTAGACATAGTTTTGCCACTGGAAACTGACATGGCTATGATGACCTCACAAGGACGTCACATCTGATTGGATGGCTGGTGAAGGTCATCTCTCAAATAACATCATTCAGCCAGATGAAATTATTAAAAATGACACTCCACCAACATCTGGTTGATATCACTGGTTGGTGGTTTGGAACCATGGAATTTTATGACTTTCCCATCATATTGGGAATTTCATCATCCCAACATATCCCAACTGACTTTCACTCATATTTTTCCGTGGGGTAGGTTGAAACCACCAACCAGAAACGATATTAATCATCATTATCAACCTTTATCATGATGCGTCCAGGAAAAAACACGGGATTGGCACCACAGCAGGATGCTGATCGACTCGTTTCATAATGGGGTTCTCCAAAACACTGATAGAACCATCGCAAGGAAACCATGGATTCTCCAACCATTTGTATTTGTATCGGAGTTTATATATATATATATAATTATACATATATATAATTATATATAATTATATATATATATATTATATATGATTATATATATATATATTATATATATATATATATATGATTATATATATATACTCTACTTTTCTCAACCGATTGCTGGATTATGGATGGTTTTTGGATATTTAGCCAACACTTTAGTGGGGTGATTTTGGCAAACACATACTGGGCCGCTGTCTGAACCAATCGAGTACCCCCTTCCATCCACTGGTGAATCATCACCTTTTTTCAAACGCTCTGAACCAATACATTTTCAGACCAATACATTGCTGGTTATATATACCCTCTGGTAATGACTAACATAGCTATTGAAAATGGCTATTTATAGTGGATTTTCCCATTAAACATGGTGATTTTCCATGGTTATGTTAGTTTACCAGAGGGTATATATACATATATATATATGTATGTATGTATATATATATATATCAGTAGGTCCCGTTGCATCTCCGAGTACTAACTACAGTACTAACTACATATTGTCGGTCATATATCCCATCATAGTCTCCCTGTATCACTATCCCCATGTTGGATGAAACACCACCATTTGTTTCACCCATGTTCTTCAAGGTGAACATGGTTAAACCATCTATTTTCAAGTTAGCCGCTAATCAGCTCCATGACTAGCTGGAAAATCTGCAGATGATGTCCCCCTTAGCTTAGCTCCATGGCAAGTCGAAGGACATGGCGGATTTGACAAGTTTTGTGTCGCCCAAATCGAACAAGTCCAAGAGTCAGGCGGAGATGGATGGTTGGGATGGGATGGGATAGATGCCAACGAATATTCGACGAAGGGCCCCCAATGGTGAAATGGCGATTAAAACCCATCAACTTAAATGGGATTTATAGCTGATTTATGCTGATTTATGATCGCTAATGAAGTTGGAGAACAGTCCACAATTTTGGGGGGTTGATTAGGCGCATATACTGTATCGAACCAGTTAGCTGGGGTTGCAAAGCAACTTAGAACTAGGGGCCCCCACTATGTAGCTATTGAAATCCACGAAAATCATCCACACAGGGGGTCATTGTCCATAGCGCCATAGCCATGTTTAAATTATCAGAGGGTAGAGGATTTAGACGATACCTATTAGATGTTGATAGATTTTGCACGAATTTATAGCCTAAGTTGTCCGTCAGATTCAGTCATCAGATAAAATTGAAAAAATAGTTGTTTTGTTTCATAAAGTTGTCCGTCAATCAGCATTATAATCTATACTATTATACTTGATGAGAAATTTGCCTTTTTGATAATCATAGTATAATTGATGATCATGGCTATACTATTTGTATTATACATGATTTTTTGATGATCATCCCCACTGCAGATGATGAACACATTGCATCTCTATATTGTGACACTTGCCTTGGGATCCTGTCATGTGGGGACATCCCATTTGGGTACTAAAAATGCGTACTATACCATAATGGTACCATATTAATGGACAATATCTAGACAATTCTAGACATGTAAATAATGTAAATATACATATAATATGTACAAATAACATCACACAACAGTTACACATGTATATATGGCTGTATGGCCTGGTATGAAACACATCTATCATGATATAGATACGCATATGTATGGGATGATTGCAACTGTAATGGAATCGACTGGAAGGAGATGGAGTGTTCTGGCATGCAGATATTTTGTGGGCAGCATGTCATGGCGAGTGTATGTTTTTTTAGATGAGCGCGTATGTAAATGTTGATTCAATCCAGATACACTGAAATAGTTGTTATTTTTTTGCGAGTACAATTTGGCATTTG
This sequence comes from Cladocopium goreaui, assembly GCA_947184155.2. NCBI lineage: Eukaryota > Dinophyceae > Suessiales > Symbiodiniaceae > Cladocopium > Cladocopium goreaui. Next base: position 27,087 of record CAMXCT020002498.1, on the reverse strand, counting down.
AGTGATCAGGTTGCACGTGTCAAATGTTTGACCCAAGCGCCAAAAACAACATGGGACAACATGAACAACCAGGAAATTGTGGTTCTGTACTTAATTCTGACCCCCAGGTGTTTGCTCACAGCTTATAAGTCTAAGTCTCATCATCAGAAGAGTGAGCTCACCCGGGTGCATCTAAATATATACGTAAATAAAATATATCATATACAGTGATATATATATATATACTCAGCTTACATACCTATGTATATTATATATATACATGATATGTAAACATATGGTACCCCATATATATATATATATAATATATATATATACATAGCACGTGTGTGAATGGACATTACCTAATGCTTCATCAAGAACAACGCTGATTGTCTTTTCTTAAAACGCCAACGCTCTCAGAGTCCACAGCTCTGCCGAGGTGGAGTTCAAGTCAGAAGCTGAGCCGATTGACATGAAGACACCGAAGAGCCGCAAGAGCCACAAGAGCCACACTGCCGAAGGTGGAAATCAGTTCCTTGCCACTGGAAAAACCGACTGGATGGTTATTTTACTACCAAGTAATGTTTTGTGTGAAATGGGGGATATGGATATATACCATCTGGTAAATTAACACAGACCCTGAAAACATGGTTTTAGTGGAAACTAGTTTTCCAACCCCTATTTGCCAGGGTCTATGTTAATTTACTGGAGGGTGTGTATATATATATATATGTTAGCTCCGCCTAAGATCTACCTTTGCTCTTCCAGAGACAGGCATGATGAAACTCACTGCATACTTCAATTCATTATACAGTGAGTTTGATCATGCAAATTGTGTAAACCCTTTAAAGAAACAGTATCCCTACAACATATAGAGCATTCCTCTAAACATGCAGTGTTCCTTTCTGAAGGAGTGCAGTTTTCCTTCAGGAAAGTATTCAGCCTTCGTTCATTTCAAAACACCAGATTCCTACACAATATGCAGTGTGTGATTAAATTTGGGTATTGCTGTGAACATGTGCAATGGTTGATGCTCATTACAGCATTCCTTCAAAAAGAAAGATTGTTGTTAAAGGAACATGCTGCTTACAGGTTACAATCTGCCTTGAAGACCTTGAAGACAAGATAGTCCCTTGAATCAAATAAGAAGCATTTTCAGTGGAACCCAGGTTGATGCTGGACTTCCCGGAGCCCGTGAAGGCCGCACCATGCGTGGCGCCTGCAGTGGTCACGGTCACGGCGGCGAAGCCGAGCACTGGGATCCGCCTGGCAGGGAACAAATATCCCTTGGGGCTGGCGAGGCGTGGAGAGCTGGGACATCCTGGGACGGGCTGAGGTTTCATGGTGGATGGCCAGTGGATGGTGGTAACTATCCCTACTTGGTGGCTCATCCCAGTTAGTAAGTGGGATATAACCCCAGTTATAAATGGGATAAGTAGGGTTAATCCACTTATAATTGGGGTTATAACCCATTTACTAAGTGGTATGAACCACCAAGTAGTTATCATCCATTTATAGATGGATTTTCTATAAGAAAAACCAACCATAAATGGGGGATAGCCCCATTTATGGCAACTCCCATATTGAACTATAGTTGGGTTTATAAACCTTTGTAATTGGAGGGACACTTTGAAGACTATCTTGTGTAGCACATTTATGTAGTTCGTGGGGATTCATGTTTCAGATGCACCACATGCTCACAGCTGGGAGTAATGGTGGAATGGGTGTTGGGGATGGCTTTGGTACCTACGCTTCGACGAAGCAAGTTTCGTGGCATGTTTATGGATCAAGACTTGGTACCCTCTGGGAATCAAACGTGGCAATTGAAAATCTACCGCTTATAGACCATTTTCCCATGAAAATCTCCATTGAATGGGGATTTTTCATTGCCATGGTTAAGGTTCGAGGCAATTGATTGTCAGATGGTCTAAAATTCGAACATTCACCTATCAGCGGGCGCAATGTACGCCTCAAAAAAAAACAGTGGTACTCGTACCAAATAGACCCGTGAGATTGATCATTTCTTTATACTGGTTACTAATAGGTACCCACAAATCATTCCAATCAGGAGATGTGTATTCCATATGTTTCCATAGTTGTGTCCCTGATTTTGCAGTTTCCAATCACAAAAAATGTTATTGTACAGACCCCCCTTTCACCATATTATTTCATCCTTTCAGAAAATACATGCTCACTTTAGTCGCCATTCTTGCAATGACATATGAAAACATTTGGGTTTGTCTGAAAATAGGGTATTGCCCTAAAATCCCATATGCTCCATGTATGGAATATTTACCAAAATTTGCCCTAAAATCACCCAAATGTAGGTAAATATACCATACATGGAGCATATGGGAATGGCAATTTGAATAGTGAAAATCATGACAGAACGATACGTTTACCATCCCAAAGTTCTCATGGCGTGTGCCGTCGTTGAGGTTCTTGGGCTCCACGCATGTGGTGCTTGGCCATCTTTTCGCCAAGGGTCTCTTGGATTTTCACTGCCGCGCTCGATGCTTGGGGATGTAGGTTCATCATGGTTCATCTCCCTAGTGGTATAAATAAATATAAATAATATAAACATAATGTTAAACAAATGGATCATAGATCAATATGCTTTAATTCAGAATTCATAAGAGGGACTAAGAGGGTGGAAGGGGAGGGATTTTAACGTGTTTTTTTTCATGGGTGTCATGTGGGTTCATTGTGATCCAATAAAGACTTCTTCATCACAGCTGATGGATATAACATATGCTTATAGCTGGCGCACTTTGGTTCAACACTTGTCACATTTTATCCAATACGGTTAATACATAATATATCATATATGAATACCACCTGGTGCACTCGGATGACGGTGGTGGTTCATGTATCATCCCAATAAACCTTCACTGATTGATGCTTTGGAACTTGTTGTGTTTTTCCATGCAATGGGAATAATCTATATTTTCCATATATATATGTATATATATATATATATACTGATTGGTGGTTTGGAACATGATTTTTATTTTTCCATATATATATATATTAATAATTGGGAATGATCATCCCAACTGACGAAGTCCATCATTTTTCGGGGTAGGTAACCACCAATCAGTTCATGCTTGTGGTCAAGGCTGCCCTCAATGTCTTGGCCAAATACGGTGAGTATACGTCACCCGAAAAAGGTGACGCAGGGAAAACTTGTTCGAATGACACAATAATCCAGATTGTTGATTGAAGGTATTGGTTGATCCAGATGAAATACCAATGAAAATATTGGAATAATGAACAAATTATATGAAGGTATTGGTCAATCCAGAAATAATTCCAACCAGAACTTGACATTATCAACCAACAGTTGTGATTAACAGTTGAGTTGGTATGAGTTGGTAATTTCACATATTGTTTCATTTAGCATTCATGATGACTTCCTGAAATAATATCCCAGAGGTAGACATGTCGTTACATTTGCCTAGTTTGAGTGGATGACACATCGATTCTTTGTGATTTTAGTAGTTGACCCCCAAAACAAACGCAATGCGTGTCCCTTCAAAAGCACAGGTGGCTGATGACTGAAAGAGGAACCATTAGTGCTTTGGGCACATATTATATATACACACTAAATATTATAATGTAATATTATATTATGTATTTAATGTATACATACATATGTATATATATATATATTATGTATATATTGACTGTCATATATATATATATATATATGTTTTATAATATTATATATATATGTTTTATAATACTATATATATACACAATATTATATACATGCAAATACATGTCTTGTGAACCAGTGGTCAAAGCTGCAGTTTACATATGGGCACATAACCAGCAAACGAGTTGTACTTCAATCTGCCTCTACCAAAGGCTTTACCATCACTGGGGCGAATCAGCACGTTTCAGACCCTGAATCATGCTGGCAGATTTATGATTGGCTTAGATTTCATCATATTTTTTTCAGAAAAATAGCCCACTTATTAGAAGATGTTCATTGATTTTCCCATTTTAGAATCTCCATTGGGGATTTTCCATGGCCATCCCGTCAACAAAAACCACCTTTCCGGGAAAGTTGAGGCGTCACGGAGCCCGTTTACTTCTTCGGTGTCTTCGTCGCAACCATGGTTAGATTCCAAGATTAGCTGGGGTTATGCCAGAGGATCGTAAGAAAAGATGGAAATAAACGTGTTTCCAGGATGTTATAGATTATGTTTCCTCCATAATTTCCAGATGTCCAATTGTTTTTTTACCTATTTGTGTGTCGATGTATATATATATATATATAAATGATTTATGCCAGTTTGACTAGTACACAGCCATTCATTGCCTGTTAGTTTCCCTGCAGGGATCATTAAAAAGGCTGGTTCTACATGGTTATAAATTCAAAATTGCGCGATCTACACGGTGAATCTTGGATCATCACCATGTTCGTCCATGAAAATAAACCTGCAGACTGCATATTCTTTGCAGCAATCATTTTTGGGGCAATCGGATTTTTACTTGGATCGTCAGCAATCAGACGAAGAATTGGTTTAAGGAAAAACTGCCAGGAATTCCCCGTTCAGAAACCAATATATAAGACCTTCAATTTCCCTGTAAGTATGGATGTGAACAGGTTTTTCAACTCATGGTTCTCCAAAGATTTCTAGGCAACGGTGAAAAAACATTTCCCTGATTTTTTTCAGGGAACAGTGGATGGCGTGAAGCAGCCCTGTCACAAAAAATCCCCTGGAGGATGGGGCTTCACCTGGGTCCCTTGGTTCTCAGCGGCTTCGTTCTCTTCTCAGCCTACCTGAAGAACCCCAAGGAGCCGTGATATCCGTGATCCGGCTGGGGGATCTGCTGAGAAAGGATGGTTGGGGGAGAAAATGATGATTTTTCATGGGGATTTAAGCAACAAAATTGGTGGGATGAAATCGGTTTGGGCTATTTCAAGATGATTTTTCATGGGGAATTAGGAGAGAATGTAGAGCTTTCAAAGGCATGAAGAGTATCGAAGCTTGGCCATATTCACTTGAATGTATTTCGTGGGAAAGATGGGGCTGGGGCACGTGCAGCTGGAGGCAATCTGCAGTCTCGTGGAGACCGGGGGACGCCAGCGATCAAGAAGACGAGTTGATATCCCAAACCGTGCAGTTGTCTCACTACCCTCCGGTACTCAAAGCTGGCTGGCAATGGGAATCCTCTCTATAAATGGAGGTTTCGTTGGGAAAATGATCATACTAAAATGATGGAGTTTCCAGCAAGCCCTGTTTGATTACTTGATGGTCAACTTATTTTCCCAGAATTGGGTGATTCTTGGGTTATGGGCAGAGCCTCCAATGTTCACTGGATGACCAGGCTTCGCTGGTCAGTGCCAAACTTCCAGGTGATATGCCCCAAAAAAAACGGTGTACAGTCGAGGTGGCCATGAAAAGACTCGAGATGTGGGTATTTTCAGAAAATGATATGGTTATGGGTCAAAACCCTGGTACCCAAGTACCCTAAAATAGCTGGTTGATAGATGGTGATTCCCTCTATGGTCATAATATATAGGTTTTGACCCATCCCCATATGAGTCTTAAATATCAAAAAAAAGTACTTGAAAAGATCATGAACTAGTGAGTCCAGTGTTTTTCTGCGCCATGACCAACTTATGCCAGTGCCAAGAGCATGCGGTAGTTACCCAAGTGGTCACTTGCACGTTCTGAATAACTCCATAGCTGCCATAGCCAATGGTTGGTCACTAAAAAAGTGACCTGTGTTCAAAATCCCTGTGTCGTCCTTTATAATGGATGTACCGACCGAGGTTCTGAACACTTTCCCACTTTCTCAGCTATGTTGGGGTTCTATCTTCCCTATTCTTTGTACCTGGTTACCCAATGGCCCATTTAAGGTACTAATCCTTAAATGAGTGATTATGATGGTGGTCAGTCTTGCAGGAGTTGAAGAATATCCAAAGCATTCCAAAACTATATCGCAGTTAACCACCATCTATATGTATCCTCAGTTTTGCTGCTTGAAGATGAATGTTGGTGGAAATATCATTCTGCTTCTGAATTCCTGAGTTCACAACAAAAGATACAAGAACTGAGACTGAATCATTACTTGGTGACTTGGTGATTTGGCATATGTGTTATTTTGCGACCTTGGATGGTGAAGTAATTGGCATTTGCTATGGCGTAAAATGAATAAACCCCGTTTTGGATGACCGAGGGACCTGAATGGTGACCGCAGGAAGAGACCATGGTGCAGTATGTCATGCGACGTAGCACCACCATCTACCCTTTGTATGCGTGGCTGGGCTTCCGGCTTCCGCGTCACGATATTAAACAGCTCCCAACGGTCTTCAATGATGATATGTAAAGGAAGGGTCCCGCAAACGATAGGTAAGTGGTTTAGAGTAAATAACAATATTACTCGTAACTAGGACTTATGCTAGATATATTTATGATTTGATTCGGTTATACATATAATCAATTCAACTTAGAATTGGGGTTGCCTTCCTGTAGATATTTGGTGAGTTAAGGAGGTATGGATGAACGAAATTTGTACTAAACGAGGAGCTGAAGAGCTTCAAGTAGAGCTCCAACCTATTGTGGGTAAACGATAGCCACAAGGGTGGTAAATTGGTAATTTTACCTCTTTATCTACCCAATTTACCAGCCTTGCACTGTACCATACTGTACCTGGAGGGGTTGGAGCAATGATATGCATCTTTCTTTAGCGGGAATCCAAATACTGGTTGGGTGTTTCAGCTAGGCTGTTATTTTTCATCAACCATAATGTGGAACTGCGGAATTCATCCAATGCTGAGTCAGTCACCATCCCCAATTGAGGTTTATGGCGGTATACCCGTATACCGGGAATGATGTAGAATGACCCCCTATTATTGATATTTAATATGATTGAAATAGTGATATCCATTTGGGATTTAATATTTAATATGTCATTCTACAATATGATAGTTTATTGTCGGGTTTACAATATTGCTTGGGATAGTGATCGAAGGAAGATGAAGGAAGTTTAGAAGTCAAACTTCCGACAAAATGGACAGATGAAAAAGCAGAGGTGGGAAGAGTCAGGGAAGAGAAGAGAAGAAGAAAGAAGATCAGGGAAGAGAAAGAGTCAGAAGGAAGAAGATGCAGGTGCGCGAAAAGGTAGAAAAGTCGCGAAACACTGTTTTTTTTCCAATGTTTTGTGGCTTCGGAGGGTCGAAAAGTAGGCTCGCTAAAGCGGCGGGTGCGGAGCCATTTGGCCAGATGAGAGATGAACAATTGCACACCGTTGTGGCGCGAAGCACATTTCAAAGCCCGAATGCCAAAATACACCGACATCGGAGCACTTTTGGAAGCTGAGATGTTCAATCAGTGCACGCTGTTGTGGCGCGGCGCGAAGCACATGTGGAAGTCAAAATGTTAATAACACCTCATGTTCGGAGCACTTGTGGAAGTTGAGATGTTCAAACAGCGCACGCCATTGTGACGCGAAGCACATGTGGAAGTCAAAATGCTAATCACACCTCATGTTCGAAGCACTTTGGAAGTCGAGATGTTAAAAAAGTGCCCTGCGTTGTGGCGGGATGCACATTTCCAAGTCAAAATGTTAAAAACAATTCATTTTTGGACCACTTTTGGACGTACAGATGTCGTTTCGCATGGCAGGCGCAAGGGATTGTGCACATTGCCCAAAGTAAGCAAAACGTGATGGTTTCGTAGCAGTTCAAAAAGCGTTTTTGTGACATATTTGAAGAGGATCTGCAAAGATGCATGTTGTGTAGCAGGCGCGGTACAAGAGACACATGGATCAGGCATGTTAGGAGGTCCGGGCGCTGATTTCCTGAGACGGGCTGCATTTTGGAGCATCAGATCATCAGGTTTGCTACGATGATTTTGCGTGACAGGTGCAGCACTTCGTATGACCTGGCCTCACTTTTTCGTGGCAGGCGCAGTACTTCAGACAGATGGAATGGAAAAGTTGCAAGACGCATTGGTACGAGGCCGTCAGTTTTGCACTCGACTTTTCATTTGTGAAGGAAGTCTCGCGCAATTGCTTTGTTTTTGATGTTCGTTTTCAAACTTGCAGACAGATATTGTAGATAGATAGGTAGATAGACTCATAGACTCATAGACAACTACAACAGCAACTACATCTACACTACGCTAATTACATTACCACTACTACAACTACAACTGCGAATGCACATTTACAATACGCTAATTACACTACACTACACTAATTGCACTACACTACACTACTTGCACTACAACTACAAGAACTACTAGAACTACAGCTACGACTACATTACCTTACACAACACTACACTAATTCTACTACAACTACACCTACAACTACAGCTACAGCTACCACTACATTGCACAACACCTCACCCAGTAATCACACTACACTACACCACAACTACAACTACAACTACAACTACAACTACAACTACAACTACACTACAACTACAGCTACAACTAGAACTAAACTATTTTACGCTACACTACATTAGACTACACTACACTGTACTACACTACAGTACACAACACTACAGTACACTACACTACACTACATTACATTGCACTAATTACACCACACCACAACTACAACCGCAACTGCAACTACAACTACACTAGACTAGTTACACTATACAACTACAACTGCACTACACCACTCCACACCACATCCAGCAGTGGTGGGTGAGGTGACCACTGCAACCAGCGCAACCATTCCAAAAAACACAACTCCAACCACCTTTCGGTCCATCAGTAGGTTCGCTCTGCCATCCATGCATCACAACAACTCACCTCTCCTACAGTGTCCTATATTTTACCTATATTTGAAACTTCCGCCACCGCCTTGTGCGGTACTACTGGTAGCCAACGTTCAAGGCTTTCATCACTTTTCTGATGGGACGATGCCAGGTAGCCGCGCAAAACTTGGATGCCGAGTTTCATAGGCTAGACATTTTTGGTTATGTAGCAGTTTGCTACGGTGAAAGGCCCATCTTTAGATATGTATGACGATTTATTTATCAAACATGCAGTAAAAATGTTGATTACCAGAGGGTATATTGACCAACAAAACAAATTAGTTTTTGTTGTTGTTGGCAAAAATTGTTTGGGTATGGATCAGAACCTATTATTACCCCCTTCAGGTGGATGAACATCCATCAAAGCTGCCAGGAAAGTGAGCCCGAATAGGGCAGGGATGGGCAGGGTGTGGAAGGAAGATTGGTTGCTGATTGTTTCGCTCGGGATCAGATGGCAAAAAAAAAGTGGCAAGGAAAACTCCGTGAGAATCTTGCAGTCCATTCAACATGACCTGACGTACATGGGTAATGTGGGTAAAACAATGTCATAAACCACGCAATTATGGGAATGGTAAACATCCCACCTTTAAACATGGTGATTTGGGGCATGGTTTATTAGTTCACCCACATACCATGTTATAGTTTTGACTTCGATTCATCCTTGTCCTCTTCCTGTCCAGGTTCCGCCTCGGACTCCGCATCTTCCTCCCCCTGGTTCACTCCTGCCTCTTCGTCTTCCTGCCCTCTATAGAATCAACTGGAATCATACAGTGTTGGTTATACTAATATCATCTAATATCCCATTATACTACAATTATACTTCTATTATACCTCCATGATATTCTCGCTATGGCAGCTAAATCCCAATGTGTTGATCATTTTTCTTCCAGAAATCACCTCTTCCTCATCTGGGTGAACGCTCAGGTTCTCGTTGATTCCAGCCTTCATCATCGGCAAAAGTTTGGGCACGATGCAGGTTGGTGTGTGGCCGGGGAAGTGGGCGGGATAGCCTGCTGGACTCCTGAATAAAAGGTTCAATTCAAGGCATTTGAAACTTAGAGTATCCTATTTTGAGGCTGAAAAAATTAAGATTTTGATCAATTTCTGAGCTGTACTTTATCTAAGATCGGAGTGACAAAATGGCAATATGGGGAGCACTGGTCGGTCATCGCGTACAATTTTGTGTGTATAATATGAGCAAACATATCCCCAATTGTGGGATTTTAAGTTCTAAACACAACCAATTTTCTGAGTCCAGAACAGAACCCAATTTTGATCATAGCCATTCATGAATCTCCAGATGTGTTGGCGTCCGGCAGGCAGATTGGATGACGCTGTTAGCACAAAGTTTTTTGCTGCAAGCATGGTTTCCGCAGTTGACAGAGAGAGCTTTGCAGATGCATTGCTGCTTGGCGAGTGAAACCGACCATTTTCCCAAGTAACATATATATATATATATTAATACATATATATATAGACATACTGTGGACGGAAGAAATCCTGCACCAGCTTGGATGGTTGAAACCAGTTAAATAATGGTATAAACCATCTATCAACTGGTGCAGGATTTCTTCCGTCCACAGTAGGTATCATACGACCTGAGAACCATCATTTTTTAAGGGAAAGAATTGTCATTCGAGTTCCAATGAAAATGGCAGGAGTTGTGATGCAACAGTTGGGGGTATGGCAAAACATGGATAACATCAATATCGGCGTGTGGAAGTTATTTACCATGTTATATACTCTAAATGTGATAAACCCAATGCCACAAGCCTACCAATTGGGGATGATTTTGTCCACCCGTTTATGGTGTATGAATCCGGATTCATCCAGGCCAAAGTCATGTTTTGGTGATTTGGTAAGGTGATTTGGTAATCTTTTAACCCAGATGAATCCATGCTGCCTAGAAAACCTTAATTCAGATTTGGTGATGATCATGCTTTGCTCCGAGCAAATCAAAGTCGAAGATGTTCTCAAACACCATATCTTCCACCAGCTAGCTGTCTCCAGGCTGTTGAAATCACCATCCGGAGTTGATCCTTTTCAATGCTTTACCATGAAAATCTCTGGGGCACTTATCCTTTCCGGGAAGGTTTGCCAGTTGGTCAAATTCAGAAAAGAGGTTAATATCTAAAACTTATGCATATGTATGCATTATATATAATATTATATTGTTATATAATCATGTAATATTATTTGTTGTTATTTACTAATACATGTTATTATATGTTATTATATCATATTATATGATATTATATTATATTTTATTCCCGAATGCGTAGCGAAGGGTTCCCGTTTATAGTTGGGGGTCTGGGGGTTGGACCCTTGTTCGCCTCCAGTTGCTCGGCGCGACGTTTTCGCGCCCTTTTTCGCGACGTTTTGCGCGACGTTTTGCACGACGTTTTGCGCGACGTTAATTCGATGTCTATAGGGGAAGCTGCAAAACCTCGTGCTTTTTGCTGCGTCGATGTCGCCGTGTCTATAGGGGAAGCTGCAACACCTCGTGTCTTTTGCTACGTGGCTGTCGCCGTGCCTATAGGGGAAGCTGCAAAACCTCGTCTCTTTTGGTACGTGGATGTCGCCGTGTCTATAGGGGAAGCTGCAAAACCTCGTGTCGTCTGCTACGTGGATGTCGCCGTGTCTATACTTAGCGTTGTTTAGCAGTTGCTTGGTTGCTCTTGGTGTCTTTTTTGTTGCTAAGTTAAATGTGTGTGATGTGTTCAAGTATGCATCCAGTCTGTCACTGAAACTATTCACCACCATCATTGATGCCAAGGTAATAAGCTGGTTGACAGTGTGACCAGTTTTATTTCGGTTTTGGTTATCTATAAAACATTCCGCCTGACCACTGAGTCATTCACATCCATGCGTGAACAGATCTGGTTGGCATTGGTCCTCTTGGTCCTATGTTTGTCTCAAAGCATCCACCTCGTCATTATTTCAATCTAAGTGATCAGGGGAACAGTGTTGCCCAGCGTCCCAGTTGATATCCATAGAATGCCTACAGAGGGAAAACATACTAGTAAGGTTGCATACCCCATACGGGGGTTGTATATAATAAGTTTCAAGTTCCATGATTATATATTTGTTAATGGTGTGTAAATTATATGTGGGCATAGTCGTGATAAATCCACTTGTAACAGCTGAATGGTTATTGTGAGCCCTTGGTCAACTTCCACAGCCAAGCGCCCCAGCAGGTTTATTTTTTGCTCAAAATCGTTTTGCCATCGCATCTGCAGTCTGTTTACCTTGCCATGGAAATGCTGTTAAACCCGCGAAGAATATTTAAGGACATCTTAAATACGGACTTGTCTACGGACAAGGTCTGATTATTTTTTGATCCAAGGTCCACGGACCGCATTGAATGAACCTCTACGGAGGTATTGTCCACGGACAAAGTAAACCTATAAGGACAGATCTGCACTTCGTCTTATGGACAGGAAAGTCATAGTCTACGGACTGACTTGCGGGTCTACTGACACATCATTGGTTCTGGTCTACGGACAGGAAAATCATAGTCTACGGACAAGATTTGAGAGTCTACGGACACATGCCGCGGGGAGTGTTTGCGGACAATTTTAAATGTGACTGTCTACGGAACGGACATGTGTGTTTCAAGACTTGCTTGAGGAAGCTGCTGCATTACAAGGAGTTCCAAAGAAAGTTGTGAGAGCCATGCAAAGGGCAGCTGAGGAACACAAGCTTCCTGCGCGCGCAGTGGATGCAAGCCTTGGCGATGCAATGAGCATCAATGTCTTGGCAAGTGTGTTGATGAAAGGCTTGACCCGCTCTCGCTTACTTCAATTCAGTGCGCAGGAAGACCATTGGAGACTAGTTGCCAATGGTCCGGACGCTGCAACGCTGAGTGACCGTTTGTTCGACGGAACAGCCCGGCCGGGACCAGGTCCAAAATGAACCTCGTCACAGCTTTTTTTGGCGGCCGCATCAACGGAGGCGAGTAAGGAGACTGGGATTTCCCCAGTTCCCTTACCCACTCCCAGCCCAGGCCAGACCCGGGTAAGGATAGTAGGGAGTGTGCTAAGCATACTGGGACAATCGCCGCCCCATCACGCACGCAAGTTTTGACACTATCCTTACCCACTCCCAGCCCAGGCCAGACCCGGGTAAGGAGACTGGGATTCCCCCAGTTCCTCTACTCATGCCCGTTGGAGCGTGACAGAGCGTTGACCACTTGTCTTACCCAAGATCCCAGCCCAGGCCAGACCCGGGTAAGCAGCGCGACGTTTAGCGGTTGCACGCCCAGTGTTCTTACTCACTCAAGTCTTCATGATATAATAATTGATGATAAGATAATGATTTATTATTATTAACTTTGGCATTTACGATTCTATCATCACTGTTGCACGTCATATCCTGTCCCACCTGCTGCATTTCGATTCCCTCTGTGACAGCCATGCCCATTGTTGGCCACTGTCGGCCCAAAGTGTTTTTGTAGGAACAGGAAGTGCTTGACAGACACTGTCCAAGTTGCTGGCCACTGCAATGACCGTAGCAGCCTCAGAGATCCGGAACATTTCCGCATGGCGCTTGAATAAGACTGAAATGAAAGAGCTCGCTGAAAGGGTTGAGAAAGGAGAGGACGAAGCGGTGGTGAAGAAGGAGCTTCAGACCAAGAAGGCTGTGGCCTGCGAAGAGCGTAAGAAGTCAGCTGCGGCGATTTCTGCCAAGCCTGGATCCACGGGCCCCAAGGCAAGCAAAAAGACTTCGTCGTCGCCTGCAACTCAGTCAGCCACGGCTGCTGCGACTCCAGACCCAACGAATGCTGGCTACTACGCTCTGGTAGAAGCGGACCTCCAGACAATTTTGCAGGAGTTCCCAGGCATTGACCAGGAAATGCCTTTGCCGCTCTCCAAGTCTGAGTTGGACGGATCCAAGACTGGGGTTCAAGAACCCTTTGACTTGTCCAAGGCTCAGCATGCCCTTGGGATTCATGGAGTTTTTCGTTGATTCATGACGCGGTGAAAATGAATTGTTGCTGCAGCAGTGGCCCACTTCACGACATGTATGGCACAGATCCATGGAATGATTTATTGAAACTTCACGTTTAATGGCACTTTCACGTTTAATGTGTATGTGTGTGTGTTTGGGTTCTACAATGAGCCAATGGTTTTATTACATTAACAACATGTATAACATATCTATGGGTTTTGTCTTTCATGTGAATTTGGTTGAGAAGATTGCAAAATAATTACATATTAATGGAAACAACCAAAAATCATGGATGTACTATTATTGACCAATTAATAATGACAGTAGACTCATGGCTACTTAGAATGTAAAGGTTTTGGTTAATGTAACCAATGGGGTCACTGGGTCATTCTAGAACCATTGGGTCATTCTGGAATCCAAGAATGCAACCACACTTGGCTCCTTTGTTTTTTGCCCAGCCCACCTAAACCTAAGATTGCCATGACATGAACCACCAAGAGCTACCAAGCAACAGCTAAACAACGCCAAGTATAGGGGAAGCTGCAAAACCTCGTGCCGTCTGCTGCGTGGATGTCGCCGTGTCTATAGGGGAAGCTGCAAAACCTCGTCTCTTTTGTTACGTGGATGTCGCCGTGTCTATAGGGGAAGCTGCAAAACTTCGTTTCTTTTGCTACGTGGATGTCGCCGTGTCTATAGGGGAAGCTGCAAAACCTCGTGTCTTTTGCTACGTGGATGTCGCCGTGTCTCTAGGGGAAGCTGCAAAACCTCGTTTCTTTTGTTACGTGGATGTCGCCGTGTCTATAGGGGAAGCTGCAACACCTCGTGTCTTTTGCTACGTGGCTGTCGCCGTGCCTATAGGGGAAGCTGCAAAACCTCGTCTCTTTTGCTACGTGGATGTCGCCGTGTCTATAGGGGAAGCTGCAACACCTCGTGTCTTTTGCTACGTGGACGTCGCCGTGTCTATAGGGGAAGCTGCAAAACTTCGTTTCTTTTGCTACGTGGATGTCGCCGTGTCTATAGGGGAAGCTGCAAAACCTCGTGTCTTTTGTTACGTGGATGTCGCTGTGTCTATAGGGGAAGCTGCAAAACCTCGCCTCTTTTGCTACGTGGACGTCGCCGTGTCTATAGGGGAAGCTGCAAAACATCGTCTCTTTTGCTACGTGGATGTCGCCGTGTCTATCGGGGAAGCTGCAAAACCTCGTGTCGTCTGCTGCATGGATGTCGCCGTGTCTATAGGGGAAGCTGCAAAACATCGTGTCTTTTGTTACGTGGATGTCGTTGTGCCTATAGGGGAAGCTGCAAAACCTCGTCTCTTTTGCTACGTGGATGTCGCCGTGTCTATAGGGGAAGCTGCAACACCTCGTGTCTTTTGCTACGTGGACGTCGCCGTGTCTATAGGGGAAGCTGCAAAACCTCGTTTCTTTTGCTACGTGGATGTCGCCGTGTCTATAGGGGAAGCTATAAAAATTCGTTTCTTTTGTTACGTGGATGTCGCCGTGTCAATAGGGAAGCTGCAACAGCTCGTGTCTTTTGGTACGTGGACGTCGCCGTGTCTAAGGGGAAGCTGCAAAACTTCGTTTCTGCTACGTGGATGTCGCCGTGTCTATAGGGGAAGCTGCAAAAGCTATGTGGATGTCGCCGTGTCTATAGGGGAAGCTGCAAAACTCGTTCTTTTCTACGTCGTGGATGTTCTATAGGGGAAGCTGCAAAATTTCGTGTCGTCTGTGCGTGGATGTCGCGTGTGTCTATAAGGGAAGCTGCAAAAGTTACGTGGATGTCGCCGTGTCTATAGGGGAAGCTGCAACACCTCGTTTCTTTTGCTACGTGGATGTCGCCGTGTCTATAGGGGAAGCTATAAAACCTCGTGTCGTCTGCTGCGTGCATGTCGCCGTGTCTATAGGGGAAGCTGCAAAACTTCGTGTCGCCTGCTGCGTGGATGTCGCCGTGTCTATAGGGGAAGCTGCAACACCTCGTCTCTTTTGCTACGTGGACGTCGCCTTGTCTATAGGGGAAGCTGCAAAACTTCGTTTCTTTTGCTACGTGGATGTCGCCGTGTCTATAGGGGAAGCTGCAAAACTTCGTTTCTTTTGCTACGTGGATGTCGCCGTGTCTATCGGGGAAGCTGCAAAACCTCGTGTCGTCTGCTGCATGGATGTCGCCGTGTCTATAGGGGAAGCTGCAAAACCTCGTCTCTTTTGCAACGTAGATGTCGCGGTGTCTATAGGGGAAGCTGCAAAACCTCGTCTCTTTTGCTACGTGGATGTCGCCGTGTCTATAGGGGAAGCTGCAAAACATCGTTTCTTTTGGTACGTGGATGTCGCTGTGTCTATAGGGGAAGCTACAAAACCTCTATCTTTTGCTACGTGGATGTCGCCGTATCTATAGGGGAAGCTGCAAAACCTCGTGTCTTTTTTTACGTGGATGTCGCCGTGTCTATAGGGGAAGCTGCAAAACCTCGTGTCTTTTGCTACGTGGATGTCGCTGTATCTATAGGGGAAGCTGCAAAACCTCGTGTCTTTTGCTACGTGGATGTCGTTGTATCTATAGGGGAAGCTGCAAAACCTCGTGTCTTTTTTCCCGAATGCGTAGCGAAGGGTTCCCGTTTATAGTTGGGGGTCTGGGGGTTGGACCTTTGTTCGCCGCCAGTTGGTCGACGCGTCGCTTTTCGCGTCGTTTTCGCGTTGTTAATTCGGTGTCTATAGGGGAAGCTGCAAAACCTCGTGTCTTTTGCGACGTAGATGTCGCAGTGTCTATAGGGGAAGCTGCAAAACTGGTGTTTTTTGCTTCGTGGATGTCGCAGTGTCTATAGGGGAAGCTGCAAAACTTCGTGTCGCCTACTGCGTGGATGTCGCAGTGTCTATAGGGGAAAGCTGCAAAACTTCGTTTCTTTTGCTACGTGGATGTCGCCGTGTCTATAGGGGAAGCTGCAAAACTTCGTTTCTTTTGCTACGTGGATGTCGCCGTGTCTATAGGGGAAGCTGCAAAACATCGTGTCTTTTGCTACGTGGATGTCGCCGTGTCTATAGGGGAAGCTGCAAAACCTCGTCTCTTTTGCAACGTAGATGTCGCGGTGTCTATAGGGGAAGCTGCAAAACCTGTTTTTTGCAACGTAGATGTCGCAGTGTCTATAGGGGAAGCTGCAAAACCTCGTGTGTTTTGCTACGTAGCTGTCGCAGTGTCTTTAGGGGAAGCTGCAAAACTGGTGTTTTTTGCTTCGTGGATGTCGCAGTCTCTATAGGGGAAGCTGCAAAACCTCCTGTTTTTTGCTGCGTAGATGTCGCAGTGTCTATAGGGGAAGCTGCAAAACCTCGTGTGTTTTGCTACGTAGCTGTCGCAGTGTCAATAGGGGAAGCTGAAAACCTCGTGTTTTTTGCGAAGTAGATGTCGTAGTGTCTATAAGGGAAGCTGCAAAACCTCGTGTTTTTTGCTGCGTAGATGTAGCAATGTCTATAGGGGAAGCTGCAAAACATCGTGTGTTTTGCAACGTAGATGTAGCAGTGTCTATAGGGGAAGCTACAAAACCTCGTGTTTTTTGCTGCGTAGATGTAGCAGTGTCTATAAGGGGAAGCTACAAAACCTCGTGTTTTTTGCTCCGTAGATGTCGCAGTGTCTATAGGGTTTATAGGGGAAGCTGCAAAACCTCGTGCTTTTTGCTACGTAGATGTCGCAGTGTCTATAGGGGAAGCTGCAAAACCTCGTGTTTTTTGCTGCGTGGATGTCGCCGTGTCTATAGGGGAAGCTGCAACTTTGTAGTACACAGTAGTACTGGGAAGTAGTTTGTGCGAGCTTTGTAGTACACAGTAGTACTGGGAAGTAGTTTGTGCGAGCTTTGTAGTACACAGTAGTACTGGGAAGTGCTTTGTGCAAGCTTTGTAATACACAGTAGTACTGGGAACGACTTTGTGCAAGCTTTGTAGTACAAAGTAGTACTGCGCACGACTTTGTGCAAGCTTTGTAGTACAAAGTAGTACTGGGAAGTAGTTGTTGCATGCTTTGTAGTACACAGTAGGACTGGGAACGACTTTGCAAGCCTTGTAGTACAAAGTAGTACTGGGAAGTGCTTTGTGCAAGCTTTGTAGTACACAGTAGTACTGGGAACGACTTTGTGCAAGCTTTGTAGTAAAAAGTGGTACTGGGAAGTTGTTTGTACACTTGTAGTACACAGTAGTACTGGGAAGTGCTTCGTGCAAGCTTTGTAGTACACAGTAGTACTGGGAACGTGTTTGTGCGAGCTTTGTAGTACACAGTAGTACTGGGAAGTGCTTTGTGCAAGCTTTGTAGTACACAGTAGTACTGGGAACGGCTTTTTGCAAGCTTTGTAGTACACAATAGTACTGGGAAGTAGTTTGTGCGAGCTTTGTAGTACACAGTAGTACTGGGAAGTACCTTGTGCAAGCTTTGTAGTATACAGTAGTACTGGGAACGTGTTTGTGCGAGCTTTGTAGTACACAGTAGTACTTGGAAGTAGTTTGTGCGAGCTTTGTAGTACACAGTAGTTTTGGGAACGTGCTTCTGCAAGCTTTGTAGTACACAGTAGTACTGGGAAGTAGTTTGTGCGAGCTTTGTAGTACACAGTAGTACTGGGAAGTGCTTTGTGCGAGCTTTGTAGTACACAGTAGTACTGGGAAGTAGTTTGTGCAAGCTTTGTAGTACACAGTAGTACTGGGAACGTGCTTCTGCAAGCTTTGTAGTACACAGTAGTACTGGGAAGTAGTTTGTGCAAGCTTTGTAGTACACAGTAGTACTGGGAACGGTTTCGTGCAATCTTTGTAGTACAAAGTGGTACTGGGAAGTGCTTCGTGCAAGCTTTGTAGTACACACTAGTACTGAGAAGTAGTTTGTGCGAGCTTTGTAGTACACAGTAGTACTGGGAACGTGTTTGTGCGAGCTTTGTTGTACACAGTAGTACTGGAACGTGTTTGTGACAGTTTTGTAGTACACAGTAGTACTGGGAAGTAGTTTGTGCGAGCTTTGCAGTACACATTAGTACTGGAACGTGTTTGTGCGAGCTTTGTAGTACACAGTAGTACTGGGAAGTGCTTTGTGCAAGTTTTGTAGTACACAGTAATACTGGGAAGTAGTTTGTGCGAGCTTTGTAGTACACAGTAGTACTGGAACGACTTTGTGCAAGCTTTGTAGTACAAAGTAGTACTGGGATACACAGTAGTACTGGGAACGTGTTTGTGCGAGCTTTGTAGTACACAGTAGTACTGGCACGTGTTTCTGCAAGTTTTCTAGTACACAGTAGTACTGGGAAGTAGTTTGTGCGAGCTTTGCAGTACACATTAGTACTGGGACGTGTTTGTGCGAGCTTTGTAGTACACAGTAGTACTGGGAAGTGCTTTGTGTAAGTTTTGTAGTACACAGTAGTACTGGGAAGTAGTTTGTGCGAGCTTTGTAGTACACAGTAGTATTGGAACGGCTTTGTGCAAGCTTTGTAGTAAAAAGTGGTACTGGGAAGTGCTTTGTGCAAGCTTTGTAGTACACAGTAGTACTGGGAAGTGCTTTGTGCAAGCTTTGTAATACACAGTAGTACTGGGAACGACTTTGTGCAAGCTTTGTAGTACAAAGTAGTACTGCGCACGACTTTGTGCAAGCTTTGTAGTACAAAGTAGTACTGGGAAGTAGTTGTTGCAAGCTTTGTAGTACACAGTAGGACTGGGAACGACTTTGCAAGCCTTGTAGTACAAAGTAATACTGGGAAGTGCTTTGTGCAAGCTTTGTAGTACAAAGTGGTACTGGGAAGTGCTTCGTGCAAGCTTTGTAGTACAAAGTGCTACTGGGAAGTAGTTTGTGCAAGCTGTGTAGTACACAGTAGTACTGGGAAGTACTTTGTGCAAGCTGTGTAGTACAAAGTAGTACTGGGAAGTAGTTTGTGCAGGAAGTGCTTTGTGCAAGCTTTGTAGTACAAAGTAGTACTGGGAAGTGCTTTGCGCGAGCTTTGTAGTACACAGTAGTACTGGGAACGACTTTGTGCAAGCTTTGTAGTACACAGTAGTACTGGGAACGTGCTTCTGCAAGCTTTGTAGTACACAGTAGTACTGGGAAGTAGTTGTTGCAAGCTTTGTAGTACACAGTAGTACTGGAACGTGTTTGTGCAAGCTTTGTAGTACACATTAGTACTGGGAAGTAGTTTGTGCGAGCTTTGTAGTACACAGTAGTACTGGGAACGTGTTTGTGCGAGCTTTGTAGTACACAGTAGTACTGGAACGTGTTTCTGCAAGCTTTGAAGTACACAGTAGTGGAAGTGCTTCGTGCAAGCTTTGTAGTACAAAGTGGTACTGGGAAGTAGTTTGTGCAAGCTGTGTAGTACACAGTAGTACTGGGAAGTACTTTGTGCAAGCTGTGTAGTACAAAGTAGTACTGGGAAGTAGTTTGTGCAGGAAGTGCTTTGTGCAAGCTTTGTAGTACCAAGTAGTACTGGGAAGTTCTTTGTGCGAGCTTTGTAGTACACAGTAGTACTGGGAACGTGTTTCTGCAAGCTTTGTAGTACACACTAGTACTGGGAAGTAGTTTGTGCAAGCTTTGTAGTACACAGTAGTACTGGAACGTGTTTGTGCATTTGTAGTACACAGTAGTACTGGGAAGTGCTTTCTGCAAGCTTTGTAGTACACAGTAGTACTGGGAAGTAGTTTGTGCGAGCTTTGTAGTGCACAGTAGTACTGGGAACGTGTTTGTGCGAGCTTTGTAGTACACGGTAGTACTGGAACGTGTTTGTGCAAGTTTTGTAGTACACAGTAGTACTGGGAAGTAGTTTGTGCGAGCTTTGTAGTACACATTAGTACTGGCACGTGTTTGTGCGAGCTGTGTAGTACACAGTAGTACTGGGAAGTGGTTTGTGCAAGTTTTGTAGTACACAGTAGTACTGGGAAGTAGTTTGTGCGAGCTTTGTAGTACACAGTAGTACTGGGAACGTGTTTGTGCGAGCTTTGTAGTACACAGTAGTACGTGCAAGCTTTGTAGTACAAAGTAGTACTGGGAAGTGCTTTGTGCAAGCTTCGTAGTACACAGTAGTACTGGGAAGTGCTTTGTGCAAGCTTTGTAGTACACAGTAGTACTGGGAACGACTTTGTGCAAGCTTTGTAGTAAAAAGTGGTACTGGGAAGTGCTTTGTGCAAGCTTTGTAGTACACAGTAGTACTGGGAAGTGCTTTCTGCAAGCTTTGTAGTATACAGTAGTACTGGGAAGTAGTTTGTGCGAGCTTTGTAGTGCACGGTAGTATATACTGGGAACGTGTTCGTGCGAGCTTTCTAGTACACAGTAGTACTGGGAAGTGCTTCGTGCAAGCTTTGTAGTACACAATAGTACTGGGAAGTAGTTTGTGCGAGCTTTGTAGTACACAGTAGTACTGGGAAGTACTTTGTGCAAGCTTTGTAGTACACAGTAGTACTGGGAACGTGTTTGTGCGAGCTTTGTAGTACACAGTAGTACTTGGAAGTAGTTTGTGCGAGCTTTGTAGTACACAGTAGTACTGGGAACGTGCTTCTGCAAGCTTTGTAGTACAAAGTAGTAGTGGGAAGTTCTTTGTGCGAGCTTTGTAGTACACAGTAGTACTGGGCACGTGTTTCTGCAAGCTTTGTAGTACACAGTAGTACTGGGAAGTAGTTTGTGCAAGCTTTTGTAGTACACAGTAGTACTGGAACGTGTTTGTGCATTTGTAGTACACAGTAGTACTGGGAAGTGCTTTCTGCAAGCTTTGTAGTGCACAGTAGTACTGGGAAGTAGTTTGTGCGAGCTTTGTAGTGCACAGTAGTAGTGGGAACGTGTTTGTGCGAGCTTTGTAGTACACAGTAGTACTGGGAACGTGTTTCTGCAAGCTTTGTAGTACACAGTAGTACTGGGAAGTAGTTCGTGCGAGCTTTGTAGTACACAGTAGTACTGGGAAGTGCTTTGTGCGAGCTTTGTAGTACACAGTAGTACTGGGAAGTAGTTTGTGCAAGCTTTGTAGTACACAGTAGTACTGGGAAGTGCTTTGTGCAAGCTTTGTAGTACAAAGTAGTACTGGGAAGTGCTTTGTGCAAGCTTTGTAATACAAAGTAGTACTGGGAAGTGCTTTGTGCGAGCTTTGTAGTACACAGTAGTACTGGGAACGTGTTTGTGCGAGCTTTGTAGTACACAGTAGTACTGGAACGTGTTTGTGCATGTGTAGTACACAGTAGTACTGGGAAGTGCTTTGTGGAAGCTTGTAGTACAAAGTAGTACTGGGAAGTGCTTTGTGCGAGCTTTGTAGTACACAGTAGTACTGGGAACGTGTTTGTGCGAGCTTTGTAGTACACAGTAGTACTGGAACGTGTTTGTGCAAGTTTTCTGGTACACAGTAGTTCTGGGAAGTAGTTTGTGCGAGCTTTGTAGTACACATTAGTACTGGAACGTGTTTGTGCGAGCTTTGTAGTACACAGTAGTACTGGGAAGTGCTTTGTGCAAGTTTTGTAGTATCCCCGTAGTACTGGGAAGTAGTTTGTGCGAGCTTTGTAGTACACATTAGTACTGGAACGACTTTGTGCAAGCTTTGTAGTACACAGTAGTACTGGGAAGTAGTCTGTGCAAGCTTTGTAGTACACAGTAGTACTGGGAAGTGCTTTGTGCAAGCTTTGTAGTACACAGTAGTACTGGGAACGGCTTTGTGCAAGCTTTGTAGTACAAAGTAGTACTGCGAACGACTTTGTGCCAGCTTTGTAGTACAAAGTAGTACTGGGAAGTAGTTGTTGCAAGCTTTGTAGTACACAGTAGTACTGGGAACGACTTTGCAAGCCTTGTAGTACAAAGTAGTACTGGGAAGTAGTTGTTGCAAGCTTTGTAGTACACAGTAGTACTGGGAACGACTTTGCAAACCTTGTAGTACAAAGTAATACTGGGAAGTGCTTTGTGCAAGCTTTGTAGTACACAGTAGTACTGGGAACGGTTTCGTGCAATCTTTGTAGTACAAAGTGGTACTGGGAAGTGCTTCGTGCAAGCTTTGTAGTACACAATAGTACTGGGAAGTAGTTTGTGCGAGCTTTGTAGTACACAGTAGTACTGGGAAGTACTTTGTGCAAGCTTTGTAGTACACAGTAGTACTGGGAACGTGTTTGTGCGAGCTTTGTAGTACAAAGTGGTGCTGGGAAGTGCTTTGTACAGTGTGGAGTGGGGAGTGTAGAGCGTGTAGAGTGTGGAATGTGTAGTGTAGATTGTAAAAAGTAAGAGTGTAAAGTGTAGAGTGTGGAGTGTATAGTGTAGTGTAGAGTGTGGAGTGCAAAGTGTGGAGTGTAAAGTGTGGAGTGTGGAGTGTAAAGTATGGCGTGTGGAGTGTAAAGTGTGCAGTATGGAGTGAGGAGTGTGGTGTGTGTAGAGTGTAGAATGTGGTGGAGTGTGGCGTGTGAAGTGTGGAGTGTGGAGTGTAGTGTGTGTAGTGAGGAGTGAGGAGTGTGGAGTGTAAAGTGTTGAGTGTGGAGTGAGGAGTGTAAAGTGTGGAGTGTAAACTGTAGAGTGTGGAGTGTGGAGTGGAAAGTGGCGAGTGTGGAGTGTAAAGTGTGGCGTGTGGAATGTAAAGTGTGGAGTGTGGAGTGAGGAGTGTGGTGGGTGTAGAGTGTTGAGTGTGGTGGAGTGTGGAGTGTGGAGGGTAGAGCGTGGAGTGAGGAGTGAAAAGTGTAAAGTGTGGAGCCTGGAGTATAAAGTGTAGAGTGTGGATTGCGGAGCGGAAAGTGTCGAGTGTGAAGTGTAGAGTGTCAAGTTAAGTGTAGAGTGTAAAGTGTAGAGTGTCAAGTGTAGAGTGTGGAGTGTGGAGTGTAAAGTGTAGTGTGCGGAGTGTGGAGTGTAAAGTGTAGAGTGTGGAGTGTGCAGTGGGTAAAGTGTGGAGTGTGGCAGGTGGTGGTGATCTCGTTGTGCTGGTGATGTTGCTGTGCTGGTGATGCTGTTGTGTTGGTGATTTTGTTGTGATTTCATTGCGCTGGTGATATTGCTGTGCTGGTTGTGATTTCGTTGTGCTTGTGGTGATGTTGTTGTGCTGGTTAGTTGTCTCTTTGTGAACCGCACGATGCATGCAAACATCGGTTCGTTTTCCTATTGCAGAGGTTTGCACTCGTAGTCCAAGAACGTGAATACATTCGGGTTCGTGGCTTCCATCTTGTTTTTTATATTATATTATATTATATTATATTGTATTATATTTTATTTTGGTACATTATATTATATTATTATATTATATTATATTATATTTTAATATACTATATTAAAATATTTTAGATTATATTATATTATATCATGTTAAATTATGTTAAATTTTGTTAAATTATATCATATAATATTAATTTTATTAGATTACATTTTAGTTTATTATATATAACTATATTTTATTTTAATATATTATTTAATTATATTATTTAATTATATTAATTTTTACTAAATTATATTAAAATATATTTTATCACAAAATATAATATTATATTGTAATTTTAAAATTTATATTTTTAAAAATGTTTTATTATTTAATTAGATCATACGCTTTTATAATATAATTATATCATACAATGGTATAAAAATTAAATTACATATTTATTTTATTTAACAATTAGATTATGTTTAATCCTATACATTATTATATTTTATTATTATGTTATATATATATGTTTTATTGCTTTAATTATTTGATATTAGTTTATTTGTTTTTAATATGATTTTTTTTGTTTTATGAAATAATGTTTTATTATTGTATTATTTAATTACATTATATACACATATGTATATGTGCATGTTCGTTACTATGTGTCTCCTTTTCTCTGCAGATGAAACATCACTTGAAATGGCGGTTGAGTAGGGATGTTTGATCTCTGTGCCTCCATTAACCACGCACGAATAGGATTTCACTCACAGTTTGTTTCGGCATGTTCCAAGTCAACGTTGAACAGGGTCTGTCTCCAATGTATGACAATTGTCTGTTTAATCGGAGACTTGATTTTAGATTATCATATAGGATATACATATATATATATATACACACATTTACATTTACATATACATATACATATACATTTACATATACATATACATACATTACATTACATTACATTACATTACATTACTTCATACAACACTTTATACATTACATTACAATACATTACTTTACATTACATTACATTACATTATACTACACACATTACATTACACTACATTACATTACATTACGCTACGTTACGTTACATTGCATCACATCACATTACATTACACTAAATTACATTACATTACATTACGTTACATTACATTACATTACATACATACATACATACACTATTATGTACAATATATACATATATACATGATTATATGTATATTGTATATTGGGACCGCATGTGGGTATCCCATTATTGTCATTGAAACCAAGTCATTTTGACCACCAAACAAACTGTTTTTTTTGCCATATTAATCTCTGAAAAAAAAGGGTGAATTTATGGTTCTCAATTTGGAGGTTTCCTAAGTCATGGGGGGTACTCCAACTTCTCCAAATTGTAGTATTGAAAAAAACTAATGATTTGGGGACCCTGATGACAAAAACAAATGGCTCACCAGAAGTAAACTAACACTAACACTCAGAGTTTTTAAGCCACAATTTTTAGTGTTTTTCCTTGGCTCAGGTTGGTTCTTAAGTTGCATGGTGGTCTATTGGTTCTTCTTCAAGCCCCTGGCCTATCTGTTGAAGAACCTCACCTTGCTGAAGACTGTTCCTGGGCATTTTTTTGTGGGTAAACTTGGCTGGCAAAACTAAAAAAAATATAATTTTATCTGGGAAACATTGGGTATAACCATGTATAACCATGTATAACCATGTATAACCATGTATAACCATGTATAACCATGTATAACCCAGTTCTGTTTGTTATTATTATAAACCAATTTCACTATATGACTATATAGATATCTCAACAACAAGTCCTAATTTGTATAGTTCCAAACCAAATTACTTGGTTATGCGTGTGCCCTTCCTGCACCTCAATGGTTTGATGTTTTCCTTTTGCAAAACTGTTGATTTGAATGGATTTGATCGATTTTATCTGATTGCAATCTTGGGTTTATAACCAATCACTGACTGGGTGGTGGTTTCAGATATTCTTCATTGTCAACATCCCTATTGACTTTAATATGTTTCATGTCCGTCACCTCCCCAACAAGATGTGCTTGACATCACAAGAGACAAAACACATATTGTTTTTTTGTTTCTCCGTTCCAGCCTAAATCCCACAGGCAGATTGAGCTGCAAAAAGAACGGATTGGACATAGATTGTCGTTCATTTGGTCCCTCTGAATTGCTGTTTGACAGCAGACTCGGTGTACCATATCGTTGCAAGGGACATTCGCATGGGTCAAGTTCTTTGTTTGGTGCGTTTGCTGCACTTGCAACCGTATGGAGTTGAATCCCTTTTATATTCTCGGTGATAGTATCCTTAAAAAAAAAACAGTTATATGTTTATATACTCAATATATATATATATATATATATATATTATACGTGTATGTATATTCATTTACATATATATATATATACATATGTATGTGTATATATATATATACACAAATAACTATGTATATATATATACATACATATTTTTAGACAGAGAGCACATGATAGCATTAGCTGCCTCAAAATTAGTGATCATGGGGCTTCCGACGATTTTGATTTTGCTTTTACAGTATGTTTGTTGACTCATCGTTTCAAGATCCATTTCGAGATTCCGGGCAAAACATGGCAGAACGAGATCCCTTGTGTCATGTTCGCCAAGATGTACCTGTGTGCGAAACGGCAAGTCATGTTCATATCCCACCGTTCAGTGGAACATTCGGGTCACCCATCGTCAGCTTGTTGCATGTGTGGTCGACCAAAGTACTTGGGGCGTGCAGTTCCAGTCCAAGTGAACTCAGTAGATACATGTGTCACCAATTGTCACCAAAGTTATAGGGGCCCCCTACCCCAGAAGTTGGGGTTTAATTCCCATAGCTATACACAGAATCAGAAACCTAACCCCAATTGCCAGGTCGTTGTCTTGCTGAGGCTTTGTTGATGAGTTTCTTCTTTTTCTTGCCCTGGTTCATGATTTTGATCCCTGTGATAGCGAATGAACCAGTGGATTGGTACAAGAACCACAGCTACCTCGCAACTGATACATTCTTGGACATTGGCGTCATCATGCTGCTTGGTTTTGAAGGCGATGATGGGGAGCAATACACAGAAAGACTAGGGAGATTCAAGAAGCCTTCTAGGAGAAACTTGTTGATTGGTGATGAAATTGTTGGTTAGTCGTTTTAGGGGTCAAAAACACTACCGGAGTTATACGGAATTACTACCTTGTTTATTGGGAATGATGGGATCCCATGGTAGAGATATCTATTACCCAGGCAGT